>JARVZY010009714.1:0-24576 GCA_030686995.1 Artemisia argyi
CCATTTCTGCATTCAGTAAAGCAGTTCGTGAAAGCATTGTAGCCCATAATAACGATCGAGCGGGAAATAACAATCTGTTTTTGGACGGGAGGTTTGGTGTCAATCTTAGCAAGTTTCAAGATACATTGTGTTATTAAGCAAACGATTGCAATAATTAAGAGTTACAAAGTTAATTCGATACATAGAATAGCAAAAAATTAATTTGACACATAAAAAATGATAAGGCTGACAAATAAGATATATTTATATGTGATTATCCCTTTTAAGTTTGAGCAAAACATATCATTTTTTTCTAGTAAGATAAAATATATATATATATATATATATATATATATATATATATATATATATATATATATATATATATATATATATATATATATATATGACAATAACCAAAAAATAGGATATGACAATAACCAAAAATTAACGTATTAATATATGTACTCTACTGGAATCACAATGTAAGTGAGATAAAATACCACTAAGACGATAACTTTCGTATTCAAATTGGTACCACGACTTAGTTACCTAGCTCAGCTTATATGAGCAACCTGCTACAAAGTACACGGCTATTGCCAACTGTACAGGTGAGTAGTGTACATATGTCAATAAAACACAAGTCAAGAACTAAACTACCTATGGAACAAGACTCTATACTTATTCATGTACAGATAGAAAATGAAGTATACAATATAAAAAGGGGGCAATACTCTCTTTATTCATTGACTTGACACACTAGTCCAAGTACACTGCTTTGACTATTTGTCTAAGAACTTGCTTCTAACTCAACCTGGTCATTGTCAATTCTTGATTAACTTGATGCAAAGAAAAAAGTTTAGTCCAAAACAGTATTGAATAAATTATAAGTCTTTGTTCAAAAAATAAAAAATTATAAGTCAAACTTTAGTAATTACTCCGTAAATAGGACTAGTTAAATGTTCTGCAAACTGTCAATGTAGTGAATGTACTATGTAATTTACATGTAAAACACAAAGTCAACAACAAACAAAAGATTAAAGATTATGACAAAGACAGAATGTCTCAATTTTGACCAAATCCATTGACTTTATTTGGTCATGCCAACTTGTATGCCTTTAGCCAATTTTGATTATCTATAGTATATGATGATTCTAGCATGTTTCACCCAATTAGACATACCAAGTTACAAACCATTAGATAGTCATTTAAATAGCCTTTATCTTAAAAAAAAGACTACTCCAACTTTATAAGTTTGAGCTCATACACTAACTGCAAAGAGTAATGATAAAACATGGTCTCTTTTTATGACATTATTTGTTCTTTCTGTAAATATATTGCTTACAAATTTGGTATAAATCTTGTATTCAAAATTTACATATGCAAAAAAAAAAAAAAAAAAAAAAATACATCAAAAAACAAGCAAAAGCTATAAAAATACTACTTCGATAACTAAGAACTACGATGCAACAGATTATGAGCAATGCTATCTCTAGCTTGAAGCGCGTTAACTGATATACTTTTACTGTCTTCTGCCAACTCCATCTCATCGTCATACACTCATACTCCGACTCATACAGATCAAACCTTAAGTCCACATCCATTTCTTCATTGTTTATCTCGCATATGTTATGTAAAACACACCATGCTCCTAGTACCATTGGCAATTCTTGTAACTTAACTTCGGTTCTTTTTTGTAAACAACCCCATCTCCCTTTTAACCTCATGAATGCATCTTTAGCTATGTTTTGTAATTCGCCCATTTTTTGGTTGAATGTATGTTGACTCCATGTAAGATTCTAATGGGCGTAGGGTACCAAGATCCAATCTTTTAAAGGGTAACCTGAGTTACCAACAACCCATGTGTTTTGCAACATACCCATGTTGGATCTTTGTGATAATGCAGATTTTTCCAAGTTTACAATAAATAAGTTTGATTTGACATAAAAGTTTTATTCAAAGTTTCTAGCTAATATAATGAATATATAAGTTGGTATTTAATAAAACCAATATACTACATAGTTAAAAGCGCTAACAACTAGTTTGAAAACTTGCTTCTAACTAAACCTCGGCACAATCAATTTTTGATCAACTTATGACCTGCAAACATATAATTGTTATTCGAGCAACCTCAAACATGTTAACGAAAGACATTTGGGATTTAGTTTTCTTTAAAAACATACATAGCAAAATGGGCACATTGGTATGTAATTTAGGAAGTTTTATGTATAAAGAATCATTTTCGACGATTATGTACATGTTCGCACTTTTGCCTGTCGCTTACTAGTTAACTTTGTCAATAGACCCATTTGACTCGCGCTAGCTAAAGATAAAACTGAACCCTATTCTGCCCATCTATAAATAATTGGGTCTGAATTCCCATATATCATTGAGACAATTCTCGTCTGTCTAAATGTGTTGTGTCTTATGCAGTTGATACTGTATACTACATACGAACACCGGACAGTGATCGACGGTGATCATGTTGAGCTTTCGTATGCCCGAAAGCAATTTTTAGAACAGAGGGGTCATGTATAGCAGTCAAAATCAGGTGGAGCAGTAAGCTAACCAGATGCTAAAGAAACCTAATGAGAACACACATGTCTCACAATCATAAACAAGTGTTAAAGGGATCATCTCTTTGCCTGTAAAACCACATTTAATCACTGGGAATTTTCCACTAGACTTGTTGTTTTCATGATATGTTGTCATGTACTGTAAATAAGAAGTGCAATAATTGGAAAGTATTATGGTCGAAGCAGTTTTAAGGTCAAAGGATGAGTACTAACTAGAAGATGGAGAAATAGTCTCACATTTTCGTCAAATAACTTTCGGGACCAACTTCAGCTTATAACAAAATTTAGCACCATATTTGTCTATTAACGCTATACATGATCCTTGGTAGCTAGGACACAAAGAAAACACATTAAACTAACTAATAAAGTTTCAAGATTACAAGACACAAGACATTTAATAGTACTTTTCAACCTCGACTCCAATCTACACTAACACGAAAAGAGCCACAAGACCCACCGATTGTCTGTACGTTGTCTGTGGATTGTGCCAAGAACGTACAATGGCCACTCATAATCATATCCCAAGAATCGACATCGAACAAGGTTGCTTCAATTACGATGGAGCCGTTGGCGGGTACAGCCAATATAGATCTTTCAAGAGGAATTTCGGGTATGTTAGGGTCTAAACAGTTTCGAAAGAGGCATGCCGTGTAGAACTTCTTTTCAAAAGGATCTCCTTTTTTAAAAAAGTCCCCACCATAATAGGCAAAAATTTCTGCAAAAACTTCACCACTATCTTCTGTTGAACCATCATATGTTACCTTTATGGCACAATCTACAGCATCCTTCAAAAGAACGTAAAACATCTGAACATACCCATCCTGACCACTACTAGTCCACATACAACGGCTCGTATCAGCTTCCTCATCCTCCAAAAATCCTTTTAAGTCGGTATCAAAACAACCTTTGCCAAGTTCAAAAAGATCATCATTCCACTCTGTACGAGCATAGAGTTCCACACAAGTCGCCATGTTTGAAGAGAGCGGTACTAAATACTGAGAAGCCGGATTGCCAAGGTACATAGGCAGACCACTGGTGATGTCTACGGAATAAAGCGACAAAACCATGATCAGGTGCATTTGTTAGCCCCCACCCATCCCAGCGTACACTATGCCCATCAGATATTAAAATAGTCCCAAACATCACGGCTTCTGTAACATCACGATCTCTAGTAATATATGGATAAATAGTGAACATCTCAAACCGGGTATTTATTTTAGGTGGATCATCCCTGATGAAAATCAAACCAAAAATTAAAAACAAAAGAATTACAATCGTATATAACTAGGTTAAAATAGCATAGTGTATATAACTAGATTAAAATAGAATACTAACTTGTGGTTCAATCTTTCTACTTGAAGTAGAGATTTTGTTAATCCCGATGACAATGAATCTTCGTCACCCAAGGATGAGGATTCCTACACACACAAGTTTAAAATTGGTTATTAAATGCGAAATACTTACTAAATTTGTTTTTTTAATGCTTTTACTCAAGTTATCTAAACTTGACTTGTTTTTGAAATATATATATATATATATATATATATATATATATATATATATATATATATATATATATATATATATATATATATATATACTTTACTTCCAAATAGTGAATTATTTTAACAGTATATTGAATTTTATGGTTGTCTTAATACAGCAAAACCAATTTAAATTGAAAAAAAAAAAAGTTAAACCGAAATCAACCAAAACAAAAGAAATATAACCCCGCATAACAGAACACAAAGAAACAAAACCTAAACCGATAAACCGAGTAAAAAAATCTACTAATAATCCATACCGGAGTGATCCCCAAAAGTTGAAAGCCTTTTTCCATTACCACCCTAGTTGCCTCACACAACAATAATTTGGTTGTCTCCGCAACAAAACCAACCTGCCAAAACTTTCAAAGTTACGCTAAATCCCAACAAATATAATCGCATGACTTTTTTAGAAAGTAAAAGCATCTTGGTTTAAGAGAACCAGAAATTAAATTCAATATAAATATACCTCGCAGACAACATTAAAATTCTTGGATAAATCGTAAAGGTATTCACACAGGATATGTGGCAAGACAGGTAAACAAGCCCTTATGATAACCTGAAAAAAAGTAGGCTATTAATAATTAATAGTCCGTAATATATTAAGTGGGTGTTTGGCATTGCTTATTTTTTCTGCTTTTCATTATTTTATATTACTTACTTATTTGATGTTAAGATATAATTAGCTTTTACTATCATATTCAACATTATGTCTTTAATAAATGCATGTAATTAAGTATTTGTATAAAAAAAATTATTTATGTATCATTATGTCTTTTACAAAATAAGCAAATTCAAACACTAAAAGTACCTTTTTTAAAGCATATACAGAAGTAGATATATTAAGCAACCAAACAAGGTTTTTTAATTATCATTTTGTATTGTTAAATTAACCATACACTTTAAGAGTATATTAGAAGAAACTATAATGTAACTATGCTTCATAGCTTCAACTCGGGTTCTGCATATTCAGTATAAGTCCATTACGATATTTTCTTACCTGAGTAAACTGAAGCAAATGCAATACCAACTCACGTTCTACTCCTTCCTTCCATATTTCATCTTTTCCTAATGTTAACTCTGAATCCTGTTGCAACAATTATATATTATATTTATGTATATAAAATGAACGGATATTGAAACAATATAGAAACGAAAAGAGATTAATTCTTACCTTCTTTAACTTATCGATGTCTTCACGAGATTCCTTGGTAAATGACCGAATTCGAAATTGTGTATTCAACAGGTATACAAAAGTATTTCCCTATTTATAAACAAGATCGGTGTAAAGATTTCAAATAGATGAAGAGAAATACAATATACTAGCTAATAGTTGAAGAGCGTCATTAAAATACCTCTGCGTTAAGCATCTCTTCATAATTGAACGTGTAATCAGCCAGTCGATTATTTTTCAAGATTGTATACCTGTTAAGAACACAAAACACAGAGCATTGAATACAAATAATTACGAAACTTGAAGTAAAAGTAGGTATCTCGTTTTATGGAACAAAGGAAATAGCCCGTGTACACATTGTTGACTGCAATATAAAAGCATGTGAATCTTACTTTAGTGCACAATTCGAAACTTGTTCACAAGTATACCCAAGCTCCTCAGCAGCTGAAAATAAGAAAAATGTGAAATGCAACCGTTTAAACCGATATTGTTAAAATATTAATGGTTAAAAACCAAGGTCAAGAGGGTTCAACTAGATTGCTTTATCAAAGGACGTTGAATGATATTTGTAATAAAATCAATCTGATAATCACATTATTTAGTCATGATAACGAGTGTATACCTGCTTTACAACTAATTTTAGCTTCATTCAACAACCAATCCAAGTCTTCATGTTTTAGTTTAGTATTGAAAATTTGATATCCCGTATAACTTGCTCTCGGGGAATCACAGATATGATCAAGTGGGAGCCACCCTGCATGTTGAGCAGCCTGTGGAAATTAAAAAAAAAAAAAAAATCGGTATTTTTTAACATTTTAAGCTGAGAAGGTCACAGATATCAGTTAGGCGGTTGTGTAAAAGTTACTTACCTTGATGCACATTTTAAGATACCCCTGTTGCTGTACTGGAGTCACGCATACTATCCAATCTGCTTTTTCCTCTTCAAGTCCATACCTGCATATGCAAGCCACATACGAAATATAGAACTGGAAAAACAAATCTATGAGTACCAGCGAATTCATATAATATATGTTTTGATAAGTACCACAAATCTGTGAGATCATCCATAGGTTTGATGTCAGACCATCCATCTCTCTTCGCATGAATAAGAGGTTCTTGTTCTCCTTCAGCATTATTACGAAATATCAACACATCTCCATCGTCACTTTTTTTAATCCGAAACTTATCATTTTCCTCTTTAGGTAAATCCATCCCACACGGCTGTAATAAATTGAAGTATTAAACTCGTAAACTGAATAATATGCCTGTTCTAGGTATGTAGATGGTATAAAACAATTCAATATAACAAACATTCAAACAGATCAACTTTATATATACATACCATTGAGAACTCAACATCAATTTTGCAATACTTAAGCATGCTAATTGACGTTGTTTTGATGAGCTCGCGTCGTAACAAATCCATAGGCACAAGTTCAGCCATGTCGCATGACGGAAAGTTTACTATTACCCTTTCCCTAACAAATTTTGGTGCCCAAGTGTCTATACCATCTCTTAGCATCTTATGAACGCTCTGCAATGTAGACAAGAAGATGGAATGTAGGTGAAAATTGTAATCTCGTATGTTTTAATAGTGTTTGAAAAGAAAAAAGAATACCTTAGCCATCCATTTCCCCGATAACTTTATAGCTACGACACCAGCATCAAGTACCGAGGGTGTTCTCTCAATCATTTCAGGTCGAAGGAGTTGAAGGATCTTCTTGATTTTCTATAATAATAACATACCACAACGAAACACGTAAGGTTAAAAAAAACTTTTTGTATATTCAAAAACCATGACAAAGAAAAAAAATATTACCCATCCAACTCTTCTTGGCCCTAGATGCATTGTACCCTCTTCTCTTAATTTAGGCCAGATGGACAAGACGTTCTCACTGTAAATTTCTCATCATTTAGAAGAAAAAACATAATGTGGCAACAAGAGAAAAAGCGCAAAAAGCACGAAACAACATATACGTACCATTGGTAATCGCCATACTCCTCCTCTACGCAAGTTATAATGTTAGGCTTTTCATTAAATTCACCGTAACTAAATTTGAGGGCAACATTAAAAAGATTTTCGACTTCTTGTTGAACGCTCCATCTCTTGTCGACTTGTTTTTGTTCAGATTTCTGTTTTAAAATTACTAATTCTTTCCACAATTTCGCTAGTTCTCTTCTCTCTCTGTGTGTCTTCTTTGCAAAATCCGCGGCATGTTTTCTTTTGAGTCTCCGTCTACTCCGTCTTGAATCGTCTTTTTGAAGTCTTACTTCCGGAATCTCTTTCAGTGCATGTATTAAAAATTCTACTTCTTTTACAATTTGTTCTTCCATTTGTTTACCTTCCTGTATTGCAAAACTAGTGCCATCAGCATACATTTTATATATATATAAAAAAACAAAAGATGATAATGTGTATGTTAACTAGTTATAACACCCGTGCACACACGGGGTTCATACTAAGAATGCAAATAATAACTATATTGTTTGAGACTGCTTATCTATGTACTTAGTTTTAATACAACAAATAATCATTTGATCTTCTAAGCATCCGCTGTTCATATACAAAATACAAACACCACCAAAGTGATTACTCAAAAGTGGCTTTTGTAAGTGCCAAGCTGCTAAACAATAGGAGGTTGCAACTTTACTTATTTCTAATATACAAATGTCGATTTCAAGTATAATTGTTCGGCTTTCAAAGTATGATATAATCGTAAAAATAAATCCAAATAGGTCAAACATCTATGAGTTGAAGTAAAAAACAGCTTTTAGAGAGGTAAGATAACTACATCAATCTTTAATAATTAACTTATCTAAATATTCACTCCCGAAATATAGCCTTGTTAAAGAGGTCCAACCCGTAACGAGGAAAACATGTTTCCAAACACCCCTTGGTTGAAGGTGAAGCACAGTTTAGTATAGTATAAACACATTTAGACCATAATTAATGCCAAACACCTCTTAGTTGCATCAGTTAAATTGCAGCCCAGTTGATATGGTAAAAACGCATTTAGACCACAATGCCAAACACCACTAATAAATCTGTCTTATTACCACTAAGACGACCACGACATTAACAGTTACCTGCATTTCATTACCGGTGCCGATAATTGTAGTTAAACGTTAGTGTGACGCGTAAGTATTTGTACTAGTAGATAGTTTTGCGTTAAGATAATAAAATGAGCAAAGCAGATATATAGAAGAAACCACCAGAGCATATAATAGCTAGCAACATGCCTAGATATAAACGATAATTTTGTACCATCACTACCTACCTACATTATATATACCAAGATAAAGCTTCAGTTAAACCTAATAAACAAAAGTATAAATGAGTTAAACCTTGATGAAAGCGATGGAGTTTGAACGAAGGCGGACGGACGGACGAACGGACGGTAGAAGGTTTCTCGACGTGAGGGATTGATAAAAAAAATTAATGAGATGATCGACCGAGGGGATTGATATTTATATAGAATAAAAATTCCAACCGACTAACTCCCGCCTTTAATTCGATTCGGCATCATCTTCTTTTTACTTTTTTCTTAGAAAAAATTACAAACTTGTACTACTTTTTAGTTACGTAAATAATCTCTAATTTTTAAACTATTTGCATCGATAGTCTTTAAATAAAAAAATACTACCTCCGTTCCATAATTATAGTTCACTATTGACTTTTTAAGTCTTTATTTGGCAACTTTGACCTTATATATTTTTATTTATATTATATAATACTTGATAAAAATTATACCAATGAAAAATACATTCAAAACTCAATCTATTCATATATTTTGCATCAAGTAATATATAACACAAATAAAAATATTTAAGGTCAAAGTTGAAAACTAAAGACTTCAAAAGTCAACAGTTGACTATAATTATGGGACGGAGGGAGTAATGATTATTCGTGATAATCTCTATTTTTTAAAATAGGGACCATCGATGCAACTATATTGAAAATTAGGTATCACTAGTGTAATTAAATCGAATAAGAACGACAAGTTTGATTTTGGGTAAACCACAGGGACGAAACATGCCATTTTCTCTTTTTCTTATTATGATTTAATTAATCTCTCCATCATCTAAGGAAAAAAAAGCATACGGTTTAAGAAAAAAGACATTTATTATTACTCATTTGGTTTATACAAATGCTAAATTAAAACCATTATTTATACTATATATAATGCACAAATGAATCTCTCTCCAAAATTTTCAGACTTACAAGAAATAAAGCATGTTTTACAACACTTTAATGCACCCAATTTTGAGAATTACAACAAAACAAGCATATGGTACAACAAAAATAAGCGTGGAGTCATTTCAGACCACTTTTCTATCAAACAATATTAATGCTATTAAATAGTAGTCATTAAAATACCTCTTAACTGAAAAATACAACCTTATAAGCATTATTTATAAGGATTCAAAGCACACATAAAACTAAAAAAAGAATACCCACCTAATACAATTAATACACTATTAAAAACACATCTTTATCAAAAAATATAATTTTTTAACCACAAAGTACAATATAATTAACACATTATTCGAGATCCAGCATCAGCTTAAAACATGAATATGTTACTTTTGCTTTACGAGTGGCTTATGGTTTAAATTTATACAAATATCATAAAAATTACGAAACAAAAAAAGCTACAATAAAAAAATGAAAAAAATATGTCGGCTAAAAATCAAGGCCCGCTGCAACACGCGGTATAAATGAAAAATATTTGCTCGCCACAAAATTAGTCACCGGGTACCCGCCGTCGCATTGCGCGGGTACCCTACTAGTAAAGAATAAGCTTACAAGCTGATAAATTATTGTTTTCAACACTTTGCCCGACTAATCTATGCGACTTAAGCCCGCCGCCAACTAAGCTCAAACCAAGTAAAGCCTTTTTGGTAGGGGAGGTTTTTACTTTTTTCTTAAGGGAGATTTGTGTGGTTACTTTAGAGTTGTTTGCATGAAGCAAAATTTGAACTTAAAAGTAACAATTTAGCAAGGTTATAAATAGCGCGAGGCGTTGCGTGGCGGTATGACGAAGCCTCAAGCTTTTGCGGTCAAGGCGAAGCTTTTGCGTTTTTAAGGTTTGGCATAAGGTGGCACAAAATATGAAAATATTTATATATTTATATTATATTTCATATCGAGTTTAAAAATACGTTGTACATAATGAATATGGTTAATAAACTATCTTTGCATGTAATATTATTCATTTTCTAATTTTTTTATCGGAATTGAATAAAAAAAAACTCGTCATGTCATACACAAAGGCGCGCCTTTCCACAACTTACTTCAAGCCCCTCCTAGATTTAACCCAATGTCCATTTCGTAACGTCGAGCCTACGACTTCACAACGCCTTTTAGAACACTGAGGTATAGATATAAAAAAATGAAGTCAACAATATGAAAAGATACTACATCTTCATCCATTGACTTGATAAATAAGTCTAAGTACACTGCTTTGACTATTTGTCTAAGAACTTGCTTCTAACTCAACCTGGTCATTGTCAATTCTTGATTAACTTAATGCAAAGAAAAAACTTTAGTCCAAAACAGTATTGAATAAATTATAAGTCTTTCTTCAAAAAATAAAAAATTATAAGTCAAACTTTAGTAATTACTCCGTAATAGGACTAGTTAAATGTTCTTGTTGACCCAAGAAAGTATTTTGTGCAAACTACAAACTGTCAATGTACTATGTAAATTTACATGTAAAACACAAAGTCATCAACAAACAAAAGATTATGATAAAGACAGAATGTCTCAATTTTGACCAAATCCATTGACTTTATTTGGTCATGCCAACTTGTATGCCTTTAACCAATTTTGACTATGTATAGTATGATGATTCTAGCATGTTACAAACCAAGGTTTTTAAGATCGGGATCCTACCCAGGATCGTTTTCGTCTTTGCAAGATCGTGATCATAAGATCGGATCGGGATCTTAAGATCCTACTATAATGTCATTTTCTTAGTAGTTTTTGTAATATTATACAAATTTACAAATTATTATATATCATAAACACAAAATTATATGAATGTTCCATCGAAATGTTGTCATAAATTATGATTATGAAATGTTTAATAAGATTAACACGTTGTTTTTTAAATTCTACAAAAAATAATCTAGAAATTTGCAGTTTTTTAGTTTGTTATCCGAGAAAAGTAGGATCGGATCGGATTAGATCTTAATATCCTATGGTCAAGATCGAGATCCTATAAGATCTTAAGCTTTCAAAGATCCTATGTAAGATCCGGATCGTTTTTGCTTTCCAGTATCGTAAAATCGTAAGATCCTAAGATCAGGATCGGGATCCTGACAACCATGTTACAAACCTTTAAATAGCTTTTTTTATAAGTTTGAGCTCATAAACTAACTGCAAAGAGGAATGATAAAACATGATCTCTTTTTATGACATTATTTGCTCTTTCTGTAAATATATTGCTTACAAATTTGGTATAAATCTTGTATTCAAAATTTACATATGCAAAAAATACATCGAAAAACAAGCAAAAGCTATAAAGTTACTACTTCGATGACTAAGAACTGCGATGCAACAAATTATGAGCAATGCTGTCTCTAGCTTGAAGCGCGTTAACTGATACACTTTTACTGTCTTCTGCCAACTCCATCTCATCATCATACAGATCAAACCTTAAGTCCACATCCATTTCCTCATTGTTTATCTCGCATATGTTATGTAAAACACAACATGCTCCTAGTACCATTGGCAATTCTTGTAATTTGACTTCGGTTCTTTTTTGTAAACAGCCCCATCTCCCTTTTAGCCTCATGAATGCATCTTTAGCTATGTTTTGTAATTCGCCGATTTTTTGGTTGAAAGTATGTTGACTCCATGTAAGATTTTGGTGTGTGTAGGGTACCAAGATCCAATCTTTTAAAGGGTAACCTGAGTTACCAACAACCCATGTGTTTTGCAACATACCCATGTTGGCTCTTTGAGATAATGCTGATTTTTCCAAGATTTGTTCGTCAGTCATCGACCCTGGATACCCAATGCATATATCTGTGAACACGCCTCGTGGGTCGACAAGGCCTTGAACCGTTGTGGAGTATGATGGTTTTTGGTTTCTTGACGTATGTTTTTTGTTGAAGTAAGCTTCTGGATTGGTTTTTGGCGCGATTATTGATATATGAGTTGTGTAGATTGACCCATTGACATTTGGGATCCCCGATATTGACCCGAATGTATTTTTGATCTCTCTTTGCCTCACTTCATCAGGCCATTGGAGAAATTTAGGCATTAAGACTGCTTTTATCGCGGCACAAACTTCAAGTACAAGTTTATGACATGTAGATATCCCAAGCCCAAATAAAGACGAAACTGTTCTCAGCGGGTCCCCAGTTGCCAGTCTGTATATACAGACAGCGACCCGCTGACGAACAGGTATAGCCATACGTAACATAGTATCTTTCTTCGCAACCCCGGACTCCAACTCCTCACAAATCATGTTAAAAGTCCCTTTACTCATCCTAAAAGCTCTCCGAAACTCGACATCCGAACACTCATCACTATCATGATACTTCCACCACCCTTTAGACCTCTCTTTGACCCACAACCTCCTATGCACTCCACTACCTTCCACAGCCACCGGAGACACATTTCTCCCCTTCCTTACCCTCCCATCATCCCATCTCTCCATTTCCAAACCTCCATGCTCAATGGGCATCTTCTCATCATCCATAAGTCCAAGTATCTCCCTCAGAGACTCAGTCTCTTGCTCGTCAACTTTTCGCCTTTTAGCTAAAGAAGAAACCTCACTTTGATTATCACTATCAAGTTCTTGGAAGAAAGAATGGAAATAAGAGTAGTCTTCTTGGTTAAACAAAGGGATTGAATTGATTTCATTCATAATGTATATAGTATATATGCTTGTGTATGTGTGTATATATGCGTTGTAAAGGAATGTGAAAATGTTGAAGATATGAATTTGGAGATATGGGTGATGAAGGAATGAATATATACGTAACTAATAGAGAGTAAAGTAGCGTGTATGGTGTGAACGCGTTAAGACAAGAAGATACATGCATGCATTGATGTTGACCTTCTTTATTTCTTCCATTGTTTCTATCTATGGTATAGTATAGGGCTGAGCAAACGGACCGGCCGGACCGGACCGACCGACAAAACCGACCGGACCGAGACCGACCGGACCGGACCGACCACATTCGGTCCGGTCCTCGGTCTAAGCTTTTTGCCAAATTCGGTCTCGGTCCGGTCGGTCCGGTCCGGTCCGGTCCGGACCGACCAAAAACCCGAAAAAACTTGCCTAATTGGACCGGACCGACCGAAGACCGACCGGACCGAGACCGGACCGAGACCGGACCGACCATATTCGGTCCGGTCTCGGTCTATGGTTTTCCGGTTCTCGGTCTTCGGTCCGGTCCGGTCTTGGCCGGTCCGGTCCGGTTTCCGACCGATGATCACCCCTAGTATAGTATTAAAAGAAAGTATCATTCTAGCCCTTTAATAATAGCAAAGTTACGCTTTGGTACGTATTAGTATGGGAAAAAAGTTATACTCCTTTCATCTCAAAAAAAGTAAATTATTATTATTTTCGATCTCTTTCTTTCTTTTTAACATAATGACAATTTTACCTTCTACACATAATTAATGTTTTATTTAAAGTTTGTAATAATAATTGTAAATATGGGTAACATGGTAAAATCTATGAAAGTTCATTATCTATTTTTAGTAGTGAAAAATTAAATTTGAACATCTCGAAAAAACAACGTGGACTATTTTTAGTAGTGAAATGGTCAAAAAAATTAATACGCATATAAATAATACAAACATCAAACTATTTGTGAGATAAATAGTATACCATTAAAAAAAATGGTTTATGTGTTATTATTAGATTATTAGATTTGTCATAATAAATCACTCAAATTGCATAAATCAGCGACACTTGCACTAATATCGAATTTTGTTAGCAAATTGCATTATTACATATATGAGTTGCCCATCAACCAAAGGTTATGGGTTCAAGCCTCGTTGAAGAAATTTGTGAGATAAATAGTATACCATTAAAAAAAATGGTTTATGTGTTATTAATCTTCGTAGCATATATATGTGACCCAAACCTACTTAAACAACCTAAAGGCTTGGCCCGATCTGAAGGAAGAAGAAAGTCAAGCTTGTAGAAAAACATATAGAAGAGGTAGCCTATAGACTCAAGCGACGACCTCGGTGAAGACTCACCTCGTATTTCATGTGAGTCAGTTGACTTCGATTAGACCAGACTGACCAAAAGATGAACGTGCTATGTCCAACATTTTTATAAGTTAAAAATGATGAGCTACTAATATTTCTCATGATAGTTATTAGTCGAAACCACAAGTCTACAAGGTATTCAAGTAATTTGATGCATTCGATTAATCAACTGTGCTAGTTCAGTTGACCACCAAGATTTTTTAGGGGCTTGAGGAGGGGAGGTCTCAAGTTCGAGTCTCACCCAATATTTTTACCCTTTGAGGCAGAATAGGAGAAAGTACATGTGGAGTTCATAGTTAGCATACTGCCTAATTGGATGTCACTACTACCTTAACAACTAACAAGCCGTTCTAAAAAAATGATGCATTCGATTGGAAGGGTCTTGTGCAAATATTTGATAGATCAAGGTTTAAACGTGATAGATTAAAGATGTATTAAAAGAAAATTGGAATGTTTTTACGTGGTAGGAAACTAAACGGTTTTAATTCAGCAAATAGTTTATCATTTATTAAAAATTAAAAAATAGTGGACTTACTTATGTCTCAAGGAACCTTCGTCAACGAGTAAAGGAAGCAACAAAGAAACACTTTCTACTCGTCAATTTTTATTCCGTCCAAAATTTAATACTATACTTTTGTCCTTGCCTTCATTTATAGGTTTCATACTATTAATTCCATAAAAGAGTTACACTTAAAAGTCAATACTTTTCTATATTCTTCTAAGGTGTGTACGTACTTGTGATAGTGAAATATATTGACTTAGCTTGTTTTTATTAATTGTTTTTGTCAAATCTTTCGTACAGTCTTTGTATATAAAACGTGTACCTGAATAGATGTAGTTGTGGAACTTATTAAAAGTATATCATCCAATTAGAATATGAAGCTAGATACAATATTTATCTCTTTTTTTTTTTTTTTTTTTTTTATAAATAATTTGGGTACAATAAACATAAGGGGATATCTTGGCTATAATTATTGTAGCCAAGATAGCTACAATCCTTCACAAAATATACACACAATAAATTAGAGACTCACAAAAAAAAATCAAAAATCTACAAAAATTAATAGGGACCCACAGTTTTTAGTACAAAATTGTAGCCAATTGACTAAAATTAAGTGTAGCTAATATATTCTCCGAACATAATGTATATTGTGAATTTTGTGATATTGTAGGCACACTAGTTTTTCACAATTTATAGATGATTATTTAGTATGAACTTTCACCCAAGGTGGGTCACTCTCCTTTATGAGAGAATCAAACTAAAAGTTTGTCTCTTTGTAAAAAGTTTAAAAAGTTGTTCATATATGTGACAAGTGTCTTTTTCTAGAGGGTTTGAGCAATTCAGCGGAGGGCATTGATGAACATTTTTTTCTTAAAAACGGCACCACCACACTTCAAATCTGATTCTCGATTTCAAACATCTAAATGGGCAGGTCTTGAGACCTGAATCATTAGGAGAGACTCGCGAAAAAAAATCTTTAAATTTATGGCTTCGTACTAAAAGGAAAATCTGTATTCTTTTTGTCATTTGCGATTTGCGAGACTTGAACCCGAATGAAACCTCTCCAAATTCTAAAAGAAATCAGGTGGCCAACTGAGTTAAGTCAGTTGGTTGATAAACATTTGTTATTTGATAAAGATGTTGTATTGATAAGCTTTTGGGTAATGTATTGATGAACGATTTGTATTCATGAATATAATATTAATTGATAAATATAAAAGTATAATTGACAGAACATTTTTTATTCATGAACAATACAAATATTTTACAATATATGATGAACACTTAATGAGCAATTTTATTTTGTCAACATATTTTAAAGAACAACTTTCTTACTATGAATACTTTTGTTTCTTTGGCATTCTTTGATGGAACACTAAATTGATGAACAATTTTGTTTACTCGCCATTAGTTTATGTACAACTTGCTTGTTAGATATTATTTGAGTAACAATTCTGTTTTTTAAATACAGGGGTTTTCACGACACATTATTGTTTTGAAAATTTTAATAGAAACTATAGAAAAACTAAAAAGATGAAGAATTGTTATTAATTCCGGATTTATTTATCGATTAGTTGATTTTGAATTGCAAAATCAAGGAACAAATTTATATACTAATTGTTGACTTTTGATTAAAGTGGAACACAACATACTTGGATCTTCGAATGGTTAAAAAAAGAATAATCTTCTAATCGATGGAACTAGAATAAATGAAATTGGAACATGTGATAAAATCAGTTTCTAACGGTTAAAAAATAAATAAATTTTTAATCAATGGAACTAGAATAAATGGAATTGGAGCATTTATGAAATTAGTTTCGAATGGTTAAAAAAAGAATAATCTTGTAATAGATGAAATTAGAATAAATGGAATTGGAACATTTGATAGAATCACTTTGTGCCTTTAATTATGAGTTGTGAAAATTAATTGTATATTAAAAATATACAATTAAATGGGAAAAGATGATAATACAGTAGTGAAACTTACTTTTTTAGTTGTGAATAAACTTGATATACCTAAAATACCTTTATGACACGACACGTGTCACAAGCTCGAGGTGTTTTATCCTTTGATTCTTTTTATAAGATTCCTACCCGCTTCCTTTATTTTTATTATACCTAGGTTTCCGACTACTTGATAATCCATATTACTATATTGGAGACGGATTTTAATTTTGTTTACTCGTTAATCTCATATTATTTTCGTTTTAAAATAATTGTTTTCTGACTAAAAACACAGAGCTAAAAAAACATAATTGTTACCATTTTATTTCTTTTACATTTTTTAATGACAGTTTTACCTTAACAAATTAACTATTGCGTTTTTTAAAATTTGTAATAATAATATCATGGATAATATGATAATCAACTTCAAATTTTCCTATCTGTTTTAAGTATATAACAATTTAATTTGAAACATCTCAAAAAGTTAACGTTAATAATAATATTGAGACAGATGAAGTAACATGTATCAAGATGATTTAACCCGGAGAGTTCACTTTTTTGTGTGACCATACACATCATTGTCCAATCAATGCAAGTTTGGATGACATTCAGAAATAACAAACAAAATATTTTGATAAACACAAACACATAAAGTCTCACTTTTGACCAAATCCGTTTACTTCATTTGGTTTCAAACTCAAAATGCCAACTATACATCGTTTACTTCTAACAAATCTTGACTGGGTATACGTTTAACTGATTTAGACATGCAAGCCATTATTAGGTGTCGTCATGAGTCACCACTCGATGACACTTTACTTTCTCTCTTTTACTTACTCATCACTCACACACTCGTAACTCTCACTTACCATTATTTTATACTCAATATCTATTTAAATATACATAATACATACACTCGCAACATTCACCCAACACGCACCTCTCACGCAACACCTTGGTTTAGTCACCGGCCAACCGTCACATCCAAAAAGCCTCACACGCTAACGCGTGAGAGGTCACTTCACGCACTCCATGACGCTTAACCTAACTATAACCAGTAATGATGGAACAAGATCTCTTCTAACACGAGATCTATTCGATTGTTATGTGAAACTGTTGCTTACAAGTATACTATAAACTTATAAAGTATAAACCTTGCATTTTTTTTAACAGCAAATTAATACAATACTATCGGTTAACGAGTCAGTGACTTGACGCATTTGAGTGGCCAGAGCCTAACACAGATTCTTACCTAGAAGGAAAACCAAGTGAGGCTCGAACTTCTATTGCATGATTATGAACCACAGTGCAACAAATTATAAGCAATGGTATCTCTTGCTTGAAGTGCATTTAGTGATATACCCTTACTACTATCTCCTAACTCCATTTCATCATCATACAAATCAAACCTTAAATCCTCATCCATTTCCTCATTATTGATCTCACATATGTTGTGTAACACACAACATGCTCCTAGTACCATTGGCAATTCTTGTAACTTCACTTCTGTTCTTTTTTGTAAACAACACCATCTCCCTTTTAACCTCATGAATGCATCTTTAGCTATGTTTTGTAATTCGCCGATTTTTTGGTTAAACATATGTTGACTCCATGTAAGATTTTGATGTGTGTAGGGTACCAAGATCCAATCTTTTAACGAGTAGCCCGAATTGCCAACAACCCATGAGTTTTCCAACATGCCCATGTTGGATCTTTGAGACAATGCTGATTTTTCCAAGATTTGTTCGTTAGTCATCGAGCCTGGATACCCGATGCAAACATCTGTAAACATGCCTTGTGGGTTGACCAGGCCTTGGACCGTTGTGGAGTATGATGGTTTTTGATTTCTGTTAGTGTGCTTTTTGTTAAAGTATGCTTCTGAGTTGGTTTTTGGCGCGACTATTGGTATATGAGTGGTGTATATTGACCCGTTAACATTCGGGATCCCTGAGATTGACCCGAATGCGGACTTAATTTCTTTTAGCCTTTCTTCACCAGGCCATTGGATGAATTTAGGCATTAATATAGTTTTGATCGCGGTACAAACTTCTTGGACAAGTTTGTGACACGTAGCAATGCCAAGCCCAAATAAGGATGACGTGGTTCGTAGCGGGTCCCCAGTCGCCAAACGGTAGATACAGACTGCAACCCGCTGACGAACAGGGATAGCCATACGAAGTAAAGTATCCTTTTTACTAACCGCTGGCTCCAACTCATCACAAATCATATTAAACGTCGCTTTACTCATTCTAAACGCTTTTCTAAACTCAACATCCGAACACTCGTCACTATCATGATACTTCCACCACCCTTTCGACCTCTCTTTCACCCAAAACCTCCGGTGTTGTCCTCCACCATCTTCCACCATTCCACCACCGTAACTCACTACTGGAGACGGAATTCTTGTCTTCCTCACCCTCCCCTCACACAAACTCTCCATTTCCAAAGCTTGGTTCTCAAACCCCGAGCAAGATACTTCATATCTCGAACTTGGTATCTTCTCATCATCCAAAAGGTCAAAAATTTCGTTCAAAGACTCTTGATCAAATTGATCATCAAGCTTTCGCCTTTTAGTTAAAAAAGTATCGATGCCAGAGTCAAGTTCTTGGAAGGAAGTATGGAAATAAGAGTAGTCTTCCTGATTGAACAATGGGAGTGAAGTGATTTCCATAATAGTGTGTTTGAGTATATATATGTTCTAAAAGACTGAAGCTTGTTGGAGTGAAGGTATTAATATTTGAAGATGAAGATATGAATTTCGAAAAATGGGTATGCAGGAATGAATATATACTGCACTAATAGAGTGTAAAGTAGCGTGTGAGGTGTGAACGCGGTTACACGGTAGATACATTGATGCTGACCTTCTTCCATTTTATCTAAGCAATTTTTTAAACATGCCTGCACTGATTCCAGTGACTTGGTTCGCGACGGAATCTATATTTTGAGTAATGAATATTTAAGCCATTTCATGGAGACTCGAGTCAATAAATATGAATTATTGATGGTCAAAGTTCATCTTGTTGAGCACATGGTTCAGCTTCGGTCTGTCTGTCATTATTTAATTAATCCTTAGTTAATTATGAAGTTAAGCTAACGTAACATGACAGTATTATAATAAGTATGTGTCTTATCTGTAATATAGAACCATATTTAAATAGATAGAGTTGTAACAGTTAAAATATGAGGTTTAATATAGGTTTTCCAACCAAAACCACATTGTTTCTTGTGGACCATCCCGACCCGACCTGACACGGTTTGACATGTTACACAACTGACTCAATTTGCCACCTCTAGTAGCAGAGCAGTTGCACTCAACGTACTTGCTCAAGATACAGGAAAACACTGCATAAGCATTACTTCAAGAAGCATAATTGATCATTGTGTTGATGTAAGGATACAACACACATAATTGAGGTTTATATATGCAGGGATGTGCCTAGTATATAATCTAAGACGACTGAGACTAGATTGATCTATATCGTGAGATATGCTTTTACCATAGTTGCTCCTGTTGGATCGGAAAGTAGATGTCTTACGAGGCCCATTCTCAGGCTTTGAGGTGCTATGATAAACATGTATAACGCAAATACTAGTAGATCCGTTGAGGATAGAGATGATCCGAGAAACCCCCACCACATCCTGCATCCAAACGATATCATTGTATGATTAGTGTTTTTCAATCTTCGTTGACGCCGGAGGTTGAAAATTTCAAACGGGTCAAAAAAATTGTACCAAGTGGGCAAGCGGAAGAAAGTACGGAAGAATGTACGAGTCCCTTCAATATCCAGTTGCACGATCAGTGCTAAGCCAAAAAGAAAGAACGCTCTTTGTCTTTTCCTTTCCATTGGCCAAAGAGTTTCCCAAGCTGAAGTCGGAACAATTGAAATTTATCAAAACACCGAACAATGATGTAGTTGAAAATGGATTTCCGTGAAAATGGTACCATTGGAATACCTTGCTTTGAAATATTAGTCGCATATCTTCCACTATCAAGCATCTGTTTGGAACGTCCTTGCTGTAATATCTTTGCAATTGCTGCAGCATAGTTGGGAGCTTCTGACAGCGATCTGACTACTGAATAGCCTGTTTGTTGCACGTAACAAATGACGGTAATCAACTGAAGCAAACGGTTAAACGAAATAACAGAAAGTAGCTAGACTAGTTTTACGGTTTTACCGGTGGCTGGATGCACCATGCTAGCAGCAGCACCAAACGCAAGGTTCTTTTGTTCTGTATTTGGTAACGATCCGCCTACCGGAATATACGACCATTCCTACCAAACATTGGAGCAAACAAATACTACCAAATTAGTAACATCGACACATGTATTTCCAAATTGGATCATAAGGAGACCAAAGTTAAGTTTAGTACCTCTTCATAAACTTTGGTTATTTTCACCCCCATTGTCTTTAATCTCGACATGAGTTTTGTCTTCAATAGATTAAAAGGCATAGCCTCTCTTGAAGCCAGACAGGTTTCCTGCAATTGTCTTTTCGATATATATCACACACGCTAGGGGCTAGGTTGGTGATCACAATGTAATAAGAGAAAAATGTGCATTGAGCGAACCTCAAAAAATACTTTGGTTGGAGACATAGGCATGACATAAAGGAATGTTGGATATTGTGCTTCTACAGATTCAGCTGAATGTTTGGCAAAATCTCGATAATCCATGAAAACCATCAGGCTTGGATCATAGGGAATGCTTTCAACCTCAACCTCTACACCGTAAGCTGTTTGAACGCAAACACGAGGACCCCCGAGCTCATACTGCAAAAGTTTACCTGAAGCCGCTCCAGATGCAACAGTAGCAAGCCTATTGCAAAAGAAAAATATCGTTACAAAAACTTTCATGTTTACAGACATAAAGTAACAGTCTACCTGCACGGAATGATGATATCGCCTTCACACTCGATGAGACTGTTGCCGTTTGTAGCTTCGGTAATTCTTTCCACTTTGGAACTCAGATACGTAACACCTGACTCCACACACCTAAAAACTAAGAAATTATTGTTTCACAAAGCTTCAACGGAAATAGACTTGAAGGCTGACGGGAAATAGCCAAAAGGAAAATTACCTTCTCAACAACTCCTCGTGGAGTAAATCACGACTAACTCGTCCATAGGCACGGCCTATGAGGATGGGATCGTTGTCATCAAGATATACAATAGTATCTCGCCAAACATGTTCAATACACCCCTCAAGTCCAAGACCTGCAAACATATAGTAATCGTAATTTGAGTAACCTCGAACATGCCAAATATGATTTCAAAACGAAACAAGTTTGACCTTCAACATATCTTTTCATACCTATAAATTCATCCTCCCAAACACCGTAATTATTCGTAAAAGGAAGATCAGGGCCAATAAGTCCGACATTCAGACCAAGCTTAGCTGATTCAGCAGCAAGAGCAAGACCAGCAGGACCGCAACCAATTACAACCAAATCCAATATACACTCTCCGATCGGTATCCGTGGCAACTGCATCAGCAAATAAACGTCTTTCAGGATATAACAAACACCTAACTGATCCCTATCTATCAAACATTCAAAACAAAACAACAAACGGACAACTCGACCCTGTAATTCAAACAAACCAAACTTTCTAATATTTATAGTTCTCGTAGGGAAAGGCTCACAAACGGCCACGGGGATACCATGGTAAGGTCGCGTACTTCCAAAAATAGTGTTTCGATTTGCTTATTCTATAAAAAGGCAAGAAAAATCGTAAAAATACAATCAAAATCACTTATAAAATGTTTTTGAGCAAGTAACTTTAATTTTAGCAAAAATAAACACTTTCAAATAACTAGCTCCCTAACCACCACCAAATAGCCTAGCGGCAAGTCGATTGACCTCCTCACAAACAAGAGGTCAAGGTTCAAACCTTACAAGGTACACATCTGAGGGTGGCCAAGGAAGGTCGGAAACATTCCCGGGAATATCCCGGTTAGGCTGCATACATCTAACTCAAAAGACTCACCCTCCCCGCAATTTTACCATAAAAAGCATAAACACATAAGCAGTTTGGATAAAACAAAATTGCTTAAAAAATAAGCACTCCCAAACACGCTAAAAGTAACTAAACTTGTCAAAGCAAAATATAACAACAACAATCTCATGAATACAACACAACACTAGTTCAATTCCTCCTAGGTGCAAATAACATGTAGTAAGCACGCCAACCTCCTAAAAACAGACGGCTTTGGCCGGTTTGAATCTTTAAGTAAAATAAGCACTTTGAAATAAGCAGCTTCTTACCAGCTTATCAAAATCTGCTTATATTCCAAGCAGAAGCATAACACAAAACTGCTTCTACTAAAAAAATAAGCAAATAAGCACAAAAAAACAAAAAACAATCCCAAACACCCCAAGACTAACAACAATACATAAGCAAGTAGTTGGACCACGTACACTCACACTGCACCATTGTAGGCAGCCTTAGCTGGACCATGTGCAGTAAAAAATGAGGGCATTTATAAAATTAAATGCGTCATACTCACAAACTTCTCTCAAACTTTAATCTTAAAGATCCTCTATTTAAAGTATGCTTTTTAGAAGCTCGTATAAAGTTTTCATGCAAACAAAGCTTACTTTAAAAGTTAGCTTATTTTATAACCTCAATGTCTTATAAGCTACGTGCATAAAAATGATAACGAAAATCCTTAGCATCGTTAACAAGGCATTAGAAATAAGAACTATCATTAAATCTTCTCAACCAACTTTATATACAACTAGAACGGTACCCGCGCAATGCGGCAGCGGGTATCATGTGTTTATATTTTGCGTTATTTGGTTACACGTTTAGTTGTCTTCATTTTTTATAAGTAGAAATATTAGAGATGGTTAACCCAAATAATTTTAGTTTGAACAACCAACCGTTTTCTAACAAACTTCCTAACCAACTTACTTTCTAACTAATTAATTTTGAAATCTTTCTATAATAAGCAAGAAAAAAGTCTGAATTTTAAGCTTTTCTAATTATAGAATTGTCCCAAATCTTTTATATAATAAAACAAAACCTTTATTGGGAATTTTTCATTTCAAAAAAATAGATTCATACCTTATTTAGTAATAATTTTATTTAAAAAAAGATTATTTTCTTATTATGTAACATTTTATATTTATCCATAACACAAGTAGAAGATAAATACAAAAAATATAGATAAGATGCAACTAATAATATGATTAAAACTTTTAAATAATTATCTTTAATAATAAAAAATTATAATTAAATATCATAAATCAAACAAAACAAAGATTAAATTATTTGTTTTTTAATAAATAAAAATATATGATTCAAAAAATTTTAAAAAAAACCACGCGTGCTCGGGCATTATAACTAGTGCATTATATAGTAGTATAGATTATCAACACACAAAATTACTTATTATTAACAAGGGAACTGATTAGCACACTCTTAAAATTTATTGGGACACTCCATCGTATGCAACAGACAGTTATACATTCGATATAAGTTGCTTTAACTACTTGTACAATTGAGTGTCCCAATAAGATTTGAGAGTGTGTCAATCACTTCCCTATTGCCAACTCTTAAAGATGGCTAATAACAAAACATTTTAGTTAATAGTGTATATAGTACTCCCTTCGTTCC
>JARVZY010009715.1:0-24578 GCA_030686995.1 Artemisia argyi
AACAAAACAAGAAACAGAAGCTAAAACGCACGAGGCCCACAGTAAAGCAAAAGCGAAAGCAAGAAAAAGCAGGCAAAACAAGGGGCAACAAAGGGCAAGGCAAAGCAACGCAAGGCAGACAAAAGCACAAACAGAAGCAAAAACGCACGGGGCCTAAGGCTAAGGCTAAGGCAAAAGCAAGAAAAAAGCAGGCAAACCAAGGGCAAGGGTCAAAGGGCAAGGCAAGCAACGCATGGGGCCTACAACAAAGGCAAGGGTCAAAACTAACGCAAGGGGCAAGGCAAAAAAGGGGCGCCTAAACTAACGCAAGGGGCAAGGCAACAAAGGAACGCCTAAAAGCCTAACGCCCTACACACCTAAACCTACTAAGCCCCCGGGACTACCCACAGACCCTAATTCTATCTCTCCACGCCTTCCTATCTGAGGTCATGTCTACGGACAAGCGTAGCTCCTTCATGTCGAGCTTAAGTCTATCCTCCCACCTAAGATTGGGTCTACCCCTTCTTCTCACTCCATCTACTACCAGCGCTTCGACCTTTCTAACTGGCGCTGATTGTGGCCTCCTCCTAACATGCCCGAACCACCTCAACCTTCCTTCTCTCATCTTCGAGATAATATTCTCTACTTCGAGTTTATCTCTAAAAACTCCGTTCGGGATCATGTCAAGCAAGGTTTTACCACAGGTCCATCTTAGCATTCTCAGTTCTGCCACCTCCACCCGGTTAGCCTGGGCCTTGGTGATAGGCCAACACTCGGACCCGTACAACATAGCTGGTCTAACCGCCACCTTATAGAATTTTCCCTTTAACTTAAAAGGGACTTTCCTGTCACAAAGGACTCCCGACGCCGCCCTCCATCTCGCCCAACCAGCTCTAATCCGGTGGGTCACGTCCTCATCAGTCCTCCCTGATTTGTGGATCATCGATCCCAAATATCTAAAAGACTCCTTTGGTGGCAGTATCCGATCACCAATCCGGACCTCAATTTCCTCGTCGTGTCCCGTCTCGGTCCTTCTAAAATCACATCTCATATATTCAGTCTTCTCTCTGCTCACTCGCAGACCATTATCTTCAAGAGCCTCCCTCCATTGCTCGAGTCTGTCGTTCAGCCCTTCTGCTGATTCTGCCACCAGTACAATGTCGTCAGCGAAAACCATGCTCCACGGGATACCCTCTTGAACCCCTCTAGATAACTCATCTAGGATCAAGGCGAAGAGGTACGGACTCAAGGCTGATCCCTGGTGTAGCCCAACTCCAACAGGGAAAAACTCTGAGGTCCCCACTGTGGACCGTACACGGGTCTTAGCCCCCTCATACATATCCTTAATGACTCTCACCAATCTCCTTGGAGTTCCTTTATCAATAAGCGTTCTCCAGATCAACTCTCTTGGGACGCTATCATATGCCTTCTCAAGATCTAGGAACGCCATATGCAGGTCCTTTTGTCTTTCTCTATATTTTTCCATGAGACTTCTCAAAAGGTGAATAGCCTCAATCGAGGACCTTCCTGGCATAAAACCAAATTGGTTCTCAGACACCCTCGTCTCCCTTCTCAACCTTCTCTCAATGACTCTCTCCCAAAGCTTCATGGTGTGGCTAAGAAGCTTAATGCCCCTATAGTTGCCACACACTTGTACATCCCCCTTGTTCTTATAGATGGGGATGACTTCACTGAGTCTCCATTCTTCTGGCATCTTAGCGCCGTAGAATATCTTGTTGAAGAGGCATGTCAACCATTCTACCCCCTCCTCCCCTAGACACCTCCAAGCCTCTAAGGGGATTTGGTCCGGCCCTACCGCTTTGTTTCTTCCCATCTTCTGAATTGCAACCTTCACTTCCGGTTGGCTAATCCTCGAATAGTAGCACTCTGTCCGTTGGCTAGGGTTTACATCCTCTCCGCCGCCCTCAGTACTACCTACGGTACCTCCTTCATTGAAAAGAGAGGAGAAATACTCTCCCCACCTTTTCCTAATATCCTCTTCGTTCACAATGGTCCGTCCACCTCCATCCTTAATATATTTCACATTACCTAAATCCCTCCTCCTTCTCTCTCGGGCTTTAGCAATCCTGAATATATCGTTTGCCCCCTCTTTTGAGTCCAGTTTCTTATACAGCTCTTCGTAGGCCTTGTCCTTCGCCTGGGCTACTGCCTTCTTCGCTTCTCTTTTTGCTACTTTATACCTCTCTTCTACGGCTGTAATGTCAGCTTGTTGTCCCTCTCGACACACAAGAAGCTCTCTGAACCTAGAATGTTTCGCTGCCACTTTGGCTTGCACTTCCTCGCTAAACCACCAAGATTCCCTGTTGGGCTTAGTCCTCGAGTCCCCGCTAGCCACACTAGCCACACCAAGGGACTCCTTAGCTGCGTCCTTAATGATGCCAACAAGAGTGTTCCACATCTGGTTCGCGTCTCCAGCATTCAAGTCCTCCGCCCTAAAAGCACAGCCCTCTGCAACCTTTACTCTAAAGGACTCTGCCGCCTCACCGTTCAGATTCTTCCATAGAATCCTTGGCACCCTGGGCGTAACTCTCCTTGGTTGTTGCCTCGTAAAAAGTGCATCCAAGGCCAACAATTTATGTTGGGATGAGCAAGTCTCGCCGGGGAAGACCCTGCAATCCCTGCATGCTCTCAAATCCCTACTTCTCACCAACAGATAATCGATCTGTGTGTTGTGGCCCCCACTCTGAAAGGTGATCAAGTGAACATCTCTCTTCTTGAAGAAAGAGTTCGCAACTACCAAGTCGTGAGCAGTAGCAAACTCTAAAATTGATCGACCTTCGTCATTCCTAACTCCAAAACCAAAACCTCCATGGACCCCCGCGTATCAACCTTTCTTCACTATGGATAAACTTCTTAAAGCTTTATCAAAATCCCATTAAATACAAAAGCATTAAATTTAGAAGAGGTTCAAGATATTAGACCTATTCATTCCACATAAGCATGAAACACATTTCCACTATGGTTAATAAAATTATAAACCTCTTCATCTTTTCTTAGACCTTTTTATAAACCACTATAGTGGATGCTCTTATTACTGTACTACCATAAAATATTGCTAATTACTAGTAATTGCTAATCTTTGTAACATCAAATTTGGCATACCTAGACAACGTCATATGTAACATATAAATTGAGAGTTTGTTGAGAAGAATTTTTAATGTATTTAGCCAAATTTAATGATTTTATCAATTGAAAATCATAAGAAAATGTGATTAGGTAAGATATTTTAAATTAGTGGACCTTAATTAGGTGAGATATGTCATTCCTTAGTACAATAGAGTTGATTGATGTATAACATTTATAGGATCAAGTGATCCATGTTTTAAACTTAATTGCATTATTAAGTTTAACACTTAAATTTAATCTCATAAAGAGGAATAAATAATCTTGTGTATCATTTACATGTCACAATAACTTATTTATATTTATAATTCTATGTAAATATATTAAATTAGTATATATGGGTGAGGTTATTTTCAGAACCAAATAAATTGCGAGAACCACTATAAACCAATCAGATTTTTCTTAATATTTAATTTTATTATTTAATTTAAAAGGGTATAGTAGTAAAATTACATTTTTTTATTTTTTATTTTAATAAAAAAGTTTTTTTAGGTCCTAAATTTTAGGGTTTTTTTTTTTTTTTTTTTTTTTTTTTTTTTTTTTGAAGTAGTTATCATTCCTTGATTTCAAGCACGATGCATATGTGTTTTTTTATATTAGGTAATACGTATATTTTTATTGTTCAATTACTTAAACCTATAATGTGTTTGAGAAAAAAATATTTACACAAGTGTATTGAATGACAAACATAAATATTTTTCATGTATCATATATATTTCAAAACAAAAACATTATACACAAAATTAAAAATCGTGTCATGTACAATTCAAATACAAAATTCTAAAAGTAAATAATAAATGAAAGTTTCGTTGAAGTATGGCCGTGTCTACTAGTCTTCTCGCAACTTCATGCATTTGTGTTTTTACTCTTTAATTCTTTATCATAACTATTTTCTCGCTAGATAGTATACACAATACATATGTGCACGGTTGAAGTCGCTCATTATTCTCGTACCTGTAACCACAACCAATTAATAAATAAATTATTTAATCATAACATCTAACAAAACACATATACACATTGTATTTATGACAAACATAAATATTCTTCATCATAAAAAGGTTAAGCGTGCACATGTGATTAAACGTCAAAAGTCAAAACCATGTATATGTTTTAGTTAAAATAAAATTATACTACTAATTTCATTCATAGGAGATGAGCAATTAATCCCTTGTTTTCACAGTCCACCCACCATCAGTTGTGTGCTAACCAACAAACTTTTAAAATCCATCGTCATGTTTTAACCAAACAAAATAATATAATACAAAGAGATATATGTGCATTTAGCTTTCGGATATTAAACAATAGTCGATGATCCACCACCAATTCACTACAACGAATGACACGTATATATAATGCGCATTCAACAATTTTCCATATGTGTGCGTTTGTGCATTCAACATTTTTAAGAGGTGTGCATTTGTACATGCGACATTTTTCAGATTGAGGGTCCATACCATAAAACACATATGCATCATTCCATCAATTATATATCAATCATAAAACACATATATATCATTCTATGAATTTTACATTAACCTGAAAATACATTGCACATAATTTAATATTAACCTTGAAATACATGTGCACACAACTCTATTGATTTTATACCAACCACAAAACACATATGCATCATTTTATTAATTTAATATTAATCTTAAATACATATGCACGCGACTCCATTGATTTTATACCAACCACAAAACACATACATCATTCCATTAATTTTATATTAACCTTGAAATACATATGCACAAGACTTTATTGATTTTATACCAACCACAAAACACATATGCAATCATTCTATTAATTTTATATTAACCTTGAAATACATATGCACACAACTTTATCGATTATATTAACCATAAAACACATATACACACATATTTCCACTATTATTTTATTGTAAAAAGAACAAATTAAATCTCAAAGGTCTATCTGTCAGCAATGAACTTTTATACATGTAAATTAGTAGTACGGCTTAAACTACCATTGCATGACAGTTAAAATTCACTAATAAAAACATCAAATCATATCGAATCAAATAAATCATCTTCAACATTTATTGTGAACTTTTATAAAAGCTTTAAGGGATACATCTTCCACATTTATTTTCAAACAAAGAAGCCCAAAACGATATGGTCAATTGACCTGATTATGTGACTAAGTGAACACAAAAAAATAAAAAATACTTAAAAAAAATAAGATATGATACGTAAAAAAAACATAAACTAATTGATATCGAATTAGTAAATAGAACCCACTGCCAATCTTAATAGGAGAATCAATGGCTATTCACAAAATAATATACCTGTAAGGCTATAACTGAGGCATTAAATTGCAGCAACTTGATGATGAGAAAACTCGTAATCGATTAACCATATTTATTAAAGAATTCGAACCATTATTACAGGAAAAAGTAATATTTCAATTGAAAATTTAAAGCAAGATCCATTTATCAACAGATTACAAACAAGGGGATTTTTAAACGAGGTTTGTGGATCGATTAACATGACCATGCTTGTGACAATTTTAAATCAATTTCTTTAACAGAATAGTGGATGATTATGGGATTTGATTTCGAATTTGATGAATGGGTTTTCTTCAGCCGTAAGAATGAAATTGGGAGAGAGGTTAGTGGTGGTTTTCTTTTTGACCTAATCATGTAATTTAATAATACCCCTATTCAATAGGACGGTTTTTAATATGTAAAACATGAAGTTCCAATATTAGCCCTCTACCATCTAAAAGATATTACATAAACTTTCATTTTATTACCATCATGCCACAAATAATTTCAGCCATTGATCAAATATCTAATGGTGTAGATTGGTTCTCGCAGTTCTCGCAATTTATTTGGTTCTGAAAATAACCTTACACTAGTATATATATATATATATATATATATATATATATATATATATACTGATAATAATATTCATAAATAATATCAACAACATATATGTTATATTTTTTATAAGATACAAAGTAGAATGAATGGTCAATAGGAATGCTCAATTTTGATACGTAAGCAGAATGATAAACTCTCATTGATTCAATTGAGTTTTTCAATCTTCTTTCACTTTTTAAAATCTCTTATATAATAAGATTAAATCTAATACATGTAATCTCTCATATAATAAGAGATTAAATCTAATACAATCATTGTACTTCACTTTTTAAAATCTCTTATATAATAAGAGATTAAATCGAATACATTCATTCTACGTAAATAGAATATTGATTGGTGAACAATAGAATTGCATGGATATGGTACATATAAACACATCCAACAATTCATAAATCAGTTTATATTTAACACTGGAAAGATAAAAAAAATGATAAAAAATTATATTTATGTAATACTCCCTCCGTCCTAAAATAAGTGTCCAGTTTGACTTTTCAGAGTCAAACTGGTTCAACTTTGACTTAAATTTTTTTTTATGTTATATAATAATTGATGAAAAATTATACCAATGGAAAATACACTTAAAACTCAATCTATTCATATATTTTGCATCAAATATTATGTAACACCCGCAAAAATAAATACGGTCAAAGTTGAACCAATTTGACTATGAAAAGTCAAACTGGACACTTATTTTGAGACGGAAGAAGTACTATTTAATTTTCGGAAATAAAGAAACAAATAATAGCTAGTTGCCTAGTTAACAAATCCAAGAGGCCCAATAGATTGGGCTAATGAGCTGGAAACGGGCCTGGTAGATATTGGGGCTTTAAGCTTCAGCAGCAAATCAAGCATGAAAATAATAATAATAATAATAATAATAATAATAATAATAATAATAATAATAATAATAATAATAATAATTATAATTATAAATGAGCGAGTCTTTTCTAGTTCAGGTTACTTAAGGAGAGTGAGTCTTTATACTCAGATGTACGTAGCAAGGATCAGCCATTAGTCCGTACCTCTTCGCCCTGATTATTGATGAGATAACAAGAGGGATACAAGAGGACATTCCTTGGAGCATGATTTTCGCTGACGATATTGTGTTGGTAGCAGAATTGGCCGAAGGGCTAAACTACAGACTGGAGCACTGGCGAGAGGCATTGGAAGAAAATGGCCTTCGGGTAAGCAGAGAGAAGACTGAATACATGAGATGCGATTTTGGTAGCGAAGAGATCGGCCACAACGAGGAGGAAGTTCGTATCGACAACCAGATTCTTCAACCTAAGGAGTTTTTTAGATATCTTGGTTCGGTGATACACAAATCAGGAAGGATAGACGATGACGTTACCCATCGTATTAGAGCAGGATGGGCTAAATGGAGGGCGTCGTCAGGTGTGCTCTGTGATAAGAAAGTCCCCTTTAAGCTTAAGGGAAAATTTTATAGGGTGGCGATCAGACCAGCTATCTTGTACGGGTCAGAGTGTTGGCCTATCACGAAAGCCCAAGCTAACAGAGTGGAAGTGGCAGAACTGAGAATGCTAAGGTGGATTTGTGGTAAGACCATGCTTGACATGATACCGAACGGAGTTTTCAGAGCAGAACTTGAAGTTGAAACTATAGTCTCGAAGATGCGAGAAGGAAGGCTGAGGTGGTTCGGTCATGTCAGGAGAAGGCCACAGACGGCGCCAGTAAGGAGGGTCGAAGAGCTGAGGGTCGACGGTTTGAGAAGGAGGGGAAGACCTAAGCTCAGGTGGGAGGATAGACTTAGGCTAGACATGAAGGAGCTTCTCTTGACCGAGGACATGATCTCAGATAGGAACGAGTGGAGAGCTAGGATTAGATCTTGCGGGTAGTTTAGGTCATGTGGTAGGTTGTCTTTGCCTTGCCCCGTTGCGTGTTAGGTTTGGTAGGCCCTTTTGCACTTTAGGCGTTTTGGTCTCTTGGCTTGTCCCCTTTTAGGCTTTTGGTAGGCTAGTGGTGTTTTTTTTCCCTTTGCCTTAGCTTTTTCCCCTGGCCTTTGCTTTTGCCCCTTGCCTTAGCTTTTGCCCTTTGCTTTGCCTTTGCTTTTGCCCCCTTGCGTTGCTTTGCTTGTTTTGTGTGTTGTCTTCGTGCTTGGTGCCTGCTTGCCTTTGCATTCTTGCTTGTGTTTGTTTTGTCTCTTCGTTCCTTGTTTCTTTTGCGTTCCTCTTTGCTTTGTGTGCTTGCTTTTATTGCTTTGCTCCTTGTTCTTTGTTTGGTACTCTGTGCTTTGTTTGTCTTGTTGCTCTTTTGCTTCTTGTACTTTGGGTTTCTTTATCACTCACACTTGTGCACGTGCCGGAGGTCTCCCTGGAAGCAGTCTCTCTACTCCTAGGCTTTGCCTGGGGTAGGGGTAGGATCTGTCTACACTTCTACCTCCCCCATACCTCGCTCTTGCAGGATTGGGTATGTTGTTGTTGTTGTTGTTGTGTACGTAGCATCATCGGGTTATTCTCGAGGTCGCTTTCGACCTTTCTATGATCACCTAAATGCATACAACTAACGAGGTTTGAACACTTAATCTCTTGTGAGAAAAACTCATTACTAACCAAAATATCTTATTTATTCGGCTCTATTGTCATGAACGTTTTTTATTGGATATATTTGCACTTCGACTAGCGATGTCGTTTAATACAATGCCCTTAGAAAGTTTCAAAGAAGTAACTAAGCCAATAAGTCAAAGGGTAAGGATCCAGTGAAAAGAAACATTAAAATGAGAAGAATCAGAAATAACTATAACTGCATATTTGAGATGAGTCGACTTGAATTGGATGCATCTCTATTTATTTAGATGCATCACAATTAGTTTCGAAAGTGATTTTGAAGTGAAAACGGTGCAAAGTAGTACTAGCAACAAATTTGACCCGTAGACGACGAAAAATACATAGGATTCGTCTAACTTGACGAAATGCATCTGATATATGTATATGCATCTAATTTTTAGCTAGAAAATATATTATGATGCATCTAAAAGATTAGGGATGCATCTAATTCAAATTGATGCATCTCTAATGTGTAGTTATAGTTATTTCTCATCCTTCTTATTTTAAGTATTCTTCTCATTTGATCCTTAGTCATAAGTCCAATTCTAAAGTTTGATTTAACAAGTGAATGTATCAACAACAGAAAATGTCAAATTCTTAATGGACTTTTGTAAAGAAACTAAACCAAATTTCTCACATGCAATGTATCAATTTAATAAAAGTGGTTTAAGGAAATAAAAGGGACAATGTATTCCACACTTATGTCCTCAATTTGCCTCTGCCTTAGGGAACAATGCTTGTGGTGTGGTTTGATTTTTTAATCAAAGATTGAACTTCAATCTAACTTTGAAACTGAATCTAATTCAAATGACAAATAACACGTATAATTCTGAACATGCGGAATCGGAATATTTAGCGTGTTGGTTACTCAAACATGCACAAAAGGTTCTTTACGTTCAGATTAACTGTGTAACTGTGTAAGGTCGTAAGAATGAGTATTTTGACTTATATGTATGTGTCTAACCGTTCTGACGATTTCCTTGTACATCCAAAAATTGTGTACCGAGTGAGCATAATTTGATGGATGCATACAGATCCACAAAACTATATGAAACAAGGTGAAAGTTAGTACAAGTTTTCTTTCATGAATCACTGCTCACTAATAATGTATCTGATTATAAAAACAATCTAATTAGAATAATCTAAATAAAAATTTATTGAATGTTGTCTTAATTTGAATACACCACAGACAACTTGTGCCCTTTATAGCTATTTGTCTATGAGGTGAGTTATTTTACAAACTAAGTTTTTGTTACAAACTGAGGGATAAATCCTCACCATCCATCTAGTTTGATCTAATGGTGAGGATTAACCTAAGATTTAATAAGACAACATAAGTCCATGTTTTTTTTCTTGTCCTTTTTGTCTATCTTATTTATTCATTTTTTTTTCTTTTTTCTTTTCTTTTTTTTAACTACACGTTTTTTTCCTTTAATTCAAGGTTTTTTTTTTTTTTTTTTTTTTTTTTTTTTTTTTTTTAAACGTTTTTCATACAGATTCGTCGATTTTTTACGTTTTCGTCAGTTTTCTTACGTTTTCGTTCGTTTTCATACATTTTTATCCGTTTTCATATGTTTTTGTCTATTTTCTTACGTTTTCGCTCGTTTTCATATCTTTTCGTCTGTTTTCTTACATTTTCTTACGTTTTCACCCGTTTTCATACGTTTCGTCCATTTTAATACGTTTTCGTCCGTTTTCTTACGTTTTCGTCCGTTTTCATACGTTTTCGTCCGTTTTCATATGTTTTCATCCGTTTTCATACGTTTTCGTCTATTTTTATACCTTTTCGTCCATTTTTATACTTCTTCATACGTTTTCGTCTATTTTTCTTACGTTTTCATCCGCTTTCATATGTTTTCGTCTGTTTTTTTTATGTTTTCATCCTATCTCCTACACATTCGTCAGTTTTCTTATGTTTTCATCCGTTTTCATTCATTTTCGTTCATTTTTAATTGTTTTCAACCGTTTTTGTACATTACTAAATATATCACAAGTGATATTCTGAATACCACTTATGATATTCTGAATACCACTTGTGATATTCTAAATATCACCAGTGATATTCTGAATGCCACTTGTGTTATTCTTAATACCACTTGTGATATTCTGAATATCATACAGAATATACTTGTGATATTCAGAATGTCACTCATTCATAATATCACAAGTGATTTTCAACAAATGTTTTTTAACATCAAAATCACAAGTGATATTCAGAATATCGCAAGTGATTTCATATTTTTTTTAATTCATGTTTTTTTTCACTTTCTAATGTTTTTGTCTGTATTCTGAATATCACAAGTGATATCCTGAATATCACAAGTGATATCTGAATATCACTAAATATCACAAGTGATTTTCCACAAATGTTTGTTAACATGAAAATCACACGTGATATTCTGAATATCACAATTGATATTCAGAAAATCAAAAGTGATATTTAGAATATCACAATTGATTCACGTTTTTTTAATTCATGTTCCTTTCACTTTCTAACGTTTTTGTTCGTATTCATACGTTTTCATACGTTTCTAACTATCACAATTGATATTCTTAGTATCACAAGTGATATTCTGTAGTATACTAAATATCACTTATGATATTAAGAATATCAATTGTGATATTTAGAAACATATGAAAACGGACGAAAATGAATGAATGCGTAGGAAAGCGTAAAAACACGTCTGAAAATGGTCGAAAACGTATGAAAAATGGACGAAAACGAAAGAAAATAGATGAAGACGGAGGAGAATGTATGAAAATGGACGAAAATATATGAAAACGTGTAAAAACTACTGAAATCATACAAAAACGGACAAAAACATCTAAAAACAGACAAAATGTATAAAACCCAAAGAAAACGTATGAAAATGGATGAAAACATATATGAACGTATGAAAACAGACAAAAACAGACGAAAACGTATAAAAACGGTTGAAAACGTATAAAGACGGACGAAAACAAACAAAAATGTCTTAAAAAAGCCGAAAACGTAAAAAAACAGATGAAAACGGATGAAAATGTATGAAAACGAATAAAAATGTCTGAAAACGTATAAAAACTGCCGAAAACATATGAAAACGGACGAAAACGTATGAAAATGGACAATAATGTATAAAACGGACGAAAGCATACGCAAACGTAAAAAACGGGTGAAAACAGACAAAAATGTCTGAAACGTATAAAAACTGCCGAAAACGTATGAAAACATACAAAAACGTGTGAAAAATGAAAAAATGTATAAAACGGATGAAAACGGACTAAAACTTATTAAAATGGACGAAAAGGTATGAAAACGGACGAAAGCGTATAAAAATGGACGAAAACATCTGAAAACGTCTAAAAATGAACGAAAACTTAAAAACACAGACAAAAACTTATGAAAACGGACGAAAACGCGTATAAACGTATGGAAACTGGCGAAAACGAATGAAAACGGACGAAAACGTAAGAAAGTGAAGAAAAAAACGTGAATTAAAAAAAACACGGTCTTAAAAAAAAAGAAAAAAGAAAAACATGTTTATTAAAAAAAAGAAAAAAAGTGTGAATTAAAAAAAAACATTAATAGGAATAGAAGAAAAAAATGAAAAAAAAAAATAAAAAATGACAAAAAAAAAACAAAAAAACGTGAGTAGAAAACAAAAAGTCAAAAGAAAAAAAAGAAAAAGAAAGAAAAAAACAAGCGTGAATAGGAAAAAAAGAGACAAAAAATAAAAAATAATAATAATAAGAAAGACAAAAAGATAAGAAAAAAGACATGGACTTAGGTTTATGCATTAAATCTTAGTTTAATCCTCACAATTAGATCAAACTAAATGGATGGTGGGGATTTGTCCATCAATATGTAACAAAAACTTAGTCCACAAATGAACTTTTCTCATTTGTCTATATTTATTCACTATCCTTGGATATAATTCGAATTTATTGTGTAGCAATTATATTTAGTTATTTACAAAACAAGTGATCATGTTTCCTAGCTAGAATTTAATTGTCGAATTGAAGTCAACTATACACATGTTATAATTTCCATGTTTTTCTTATGAACAAGATCACATGTATGTATATTTGGCCTAATAATGTAGGTGAGTGTTGTTTAAACTAAGGCTGAGCATTCCCGACCGATACCCGACAACCGTCCCGATTCCGACCAGTCTCGCCGTCCTGATTCCGATTCCGACTAGTCTCGGTTCGGGACTCGGTTTATGTTTTCCGGCCAATCGGTTTTGGGATGAGTCGGTTCGGGATGGAAACCGAAAAACAACAAAGAAAATCAAGAAATCCGACCGATCCCGACCTGTCGAGACTGTCCCGATACCGAACCGACTGTTTTTGGGTCGGGAGTCGATTTGGTTTTCCGGCGAAATCGGGAGTCAGGCTTTGTTGCTATCGGGACGGGACCAGCCCGATGCTCACCCCTAGTTTAAACATTCTATGTATATAAAAAAACACATTTAATGAACTCATATATTATATAATTATACACTTTTAATCATTTTATACATAGTATGTGATATTAAATATGAAATATTTGAAGATCATTAGTTGCTAATTATTTAAACATAAAATGCTTAAACAACATTAACAAATCCCTTTATTAAATATTTTAAATGTTTGATAATCTTTTCTTTTTGTATTTTTGTCATTTTGTTCTAGGAATAACAAACACTGTATCTATATATCTGTTAGTTTGTTCTAAAAATATTACTATTTCGATACCTTTTGTGTATTGTTGTATTTATCTGTCAGTTTGTTTCAAGAATAACATGAACTAGGAAAACTTTTCTTCCCAATTATGTACTATTTAAGGGTACGAATAACATCACCCCTTAACAGACGCATTGATACCGGCTATTTTTCACCTAACTAAGTAAAGAAATGGAAAAAAGAACACAGTAGAAATTTGATTTTCAATTGAGGCAGCTATTGCTTTTGCAACGTTTTTCTCATTCTTTGTCAACTATAGATTCTATGGTTTTCTTTTTGTCATTTTCATAACGTCTAGATAAGTTACATATTACTGTACTACCATAAAATATTGCTAATTACTAGTAATTGCTAATATTTGTAACATCAAATTGGGCATACCTAGACAACGTCATATGTAACATATAAATTGAGAGTTTGTTGAGAAGAATTTGAATGTATTTAGCCAAATTTAATGATTTTATCAATTGAAAATCATAAGAAAATGTGATTAGGTAAGATATTTTATATTAGTGGACCTTAATTAGGTGAGATATGTCATTCCTTAGTACAATAGTTAGGTTGATGTATAACATTTATAGGATCAAGTGACCCATGTTTTAAACTTAATTGCATTATTAAGTATAACACTTAAATTTTGATCTAGTGGTTTTCTAAAACAATTTGCAAAGTTGTGATCCATTTAACCTATATCACTCGTTTAGAGATCTAAGTAAATTTTGAGTTTAATTAATGAAACTATTGTTTTAAAAAAAAATATATTGGTGCCTAAGAGCGGGAGAATGCCCACGTGAAGAAATTGTACGGAAGTGCCCCGCCAGCCACCCCTAGTGGAACACCACACAATGCCTGCACCACCATGCAATCTTCATTTAGTGTGTGGCTCCTTCATGCACGTCTCGAGCCCGGTTTTTGTGTTTGTAAACGTCCGTGCTTTTACTACCGTAAGAAAGTTAAGTGAAATAGGAAGGAGAAATAATACTAGTTACGAGTAAAAGTAAATAAAATGAAAAATTTTAAAAAGTAATGTGACACTAAATAAAACATTTAGAATTAGAAAGTAAACATTTATGACACATAGATCTACGAATAGGGGTGATCATCGGTCGGAAACCGGACCGGACCGGCCAAGACCGGACCGGACCGAAGACCGAGAACCGGAAAACCATAGACCGAGACCGGACCGAATATGGTCGGTCCGGTCTCGGTCCGGTCTCGGTCCGGTCGGTCTTCGGTCGGTCCGGTCCAATTAGGCAAGTTTTTTCGGGTTTTTGGTCGGTCCGGACCGGACCGGACCGGACCGACCGGACCGAGACCGAATTTGGCAAAAAGCTTAGACCGAGGACCGGACCGAATGTGGTCGGTCCGGTCCGGTCGGTCTCGGTCCGGTCGGTTTTGTCGGTCGGTCCGGTCCGGCCGGTCCGTTTGCTCAGCCCTATCTACGAATGTAGTTTTCAAAAGAGTTAACTTTGAAATTAAAAAGGGCTAGCAGCGCAGTTTATTACTCGTTTGCATTCTACCACTCTGCAAACACAAATACTCCGTACAAGAAGGAATATGTCTCACAGTTTTTTTTGTTTTTTTGTATTTGTAGCACACAGTTTTTAAGGAAGTAAAAAAGGAAATAGATTCAATGAATTAGAAATGTGATAACCATGTTTTAAAGAATAAACAAAAGATTAGTTGACAATTAGTCATTTTTGTTTTGTTCTGTTTTTTTAAAAAAGATGGGTCAAAAATGGGAATTAACTTTAGGAAGAAGTAAGGAGGGGGTATCAAGTAGCGTGATGGGCAAAAAGTGTGTTGAATGAGTGAATTTGTCTAGAAACAAAGAATTTAATATAAGAATAAGTATATTGCGAAAACCGTCCTTACAATAAGTCCAAGTTGCAAAACAGTCCTTACTTTTCAAAAATGCAACTATCGTTTTCGTCACTGTTTCAAAGTGAAATGACTAAAATGTCATTGACTTTAGTGAAATTTTGTTTTCATTTTGGATTATTTTAGTCATTTCACTTCAGGACAGAGACGATATCTGCATCTAGGGGTGAGCACGGTTCGAAAAGCGGCCAGACCGAAAACAGATTTGGCCTAAAACACTAGACCGAGGAACAAACCAAAATTTTCGGTTTAGATCCAGGTCATTCCAGTTGGGAGGTTCGGTTCGGTTCGGTTCAAGAAAGCATTAAATGGCCGATTTTGCGTAGTACCGAATTGGACCGATGACTGAATATGATAAAAATGGTTGACTGACCGGACCGATGACCGAATATGAGAAAAATGACCGGTTTACGTAAGATCGAATCGGAGCGAAGATCAAATATGTGAAAAAGGTTAACCGACCGGACCGATAACCGAATATGAGAAAAATGGTGGACCAACCTGATTGAAATGCGTGTAATCCTGTTCGATCTGTCCGGTTTCTCAGTTCGGCTTTTCTGTTTAATCGGTCCGTAGTCTATTATGCTCAGCTCTATATGCATCAAATGTTCTCGTAAAAACTGTTTCTCCAATTTGACAATACCAAAGGGACGTTTCTTGCAAATTATTTTTAAAGAAAATCTAATCCAACAAGTCTCGAAAAACACACCAACACAAACACCAAAACATGCTTATTTCAAAAAAGGAAACTACTTGCATAGCCCCCACCCTCCCCACTTGTTTTCTAAATTCACTGAACCAAGACCTCCATACATAGTCATATACATATACATATTATTATCATGGATTCTTATCAAATCTCATTTCTTATTTCTCTTCCTCTCAATCTCATATACTTTCTTACTTTGTTTTGTGCTCACAAGATTTTCACAATAACTAGTACTACTACTACTACTTTCTATATTTGGCAACTTCATAAGGTAATGTTTTTTTTGTTACATATTTGTGTATGTTGATATTGTGTTACAAGTATTTCAATATTGAATATTTGTATGGTTTTGGATTTAGTAGATGATTATATACTTTGATGCATTTGATTTATTGGATTTAAGGTATAGTTAGGTGTAACATTGATTCTTACAATATAAATAACTAGAATTAGATGATACTAAGAAAATAGTATTCCTAGAAATGATTATTATTGTGTATGCAAAATAACTAGAATTAGATAATACTAAGAAAATAGGATTCCTAGAAATGATTATTATTGTGTATACAAAATAACTAGAATTAGATAATACTAAGAAAATAGGATTCCTAGTATTGGTAGATGCTCTCCCTTAGCCTGAATTAGTCTAAACATTGTCTTTCATATATCGGCCGCAGACCGGATATAAAGATTTATATGTAAGATTACCCCTGAATTAGGGATGAGCACGGTACCGGTACTGTACCGATCCCGTACCGAATTAGTGGTACCGATTTTTTCCCGAGCATAAATTAGGGTACCGGTACCGTACCGAACGGGATTCGGGTCGGTACCGGGATTTTCCAGTTTTTTTTCAGGAATTTCCCGATTTGGTACCGGTCCCGTACCGAATTAGTGGTACCGAATTTTTTTCCTTCTTATTTCGTAGTACCGGTACCGTACCGTATATCGGTACCGGTTCCGGTTCGGTTCAAAATGCTCATCCCTACCCTGAATAATCAAATTTAGGCTTATTTCAGCGCGCTACTTAAGAACTTAATATTTGATACCTAACTAATTAGATAACCGGATTAGTTTCGCTATACATAAAACATTAGGAACTACTAAATAGATACTAGATGAATAAATAATATAATGATGTTGCATTGTCTAAAGTGGTCACTTAAGGAAGACTTGTGATCTAACTTTTTGTTATTTATAAATTACAGATCAAAAACAAATACATTGGGCATTTTCTCGAGACGTTTTGAAGAACTTTAAAACAATTGATAATCAAGTATTATGGAAGTGAGGAGAATGAACATGAACTTGAGCTCTCAAGAAAGTACTAATGGTTCCAAAACAGTTGTACACCAAGGGCGACAAACGGGGTCAGAGTACAATGACCGATCATCGTTACATAACAATAGTTACGGAGGAAAAAGGATGGTGATGGTATCGAAATCTAAGAGTAGGAGCAGCTATTTCAGCTTGGAATCGATGCTTGTATTGGTAGGATTAGCGGCGTCATTATTGATACTTCCTTTGATCCTTCCACCACTTCCACCACCGCCGTTTATGTTGTTGTTGCTTCCACTCGGCATTTTTGCTGTTCTCATGGTATTCGCCATCATGCCATCTTCGTCCTCATCTAATGCTGCTCGTCACAATCCAAATCAGTAAATCGTCATTTTTGTGGTTAAAATTCTTTGTTAATTGTTACTGAACATTGGATGTTATTATGACTTATGTTAGTTTAATGAGATGTAAAGAAGGCTTATACATTTAGTTAATTACGAAAAATGTTCAACAAGATGCATATGTTTGTTCTTTATAGATTTGTAATTTAGTTGAAGTTTCGTTATAAAGGAACTATTCGATTTATGGAAAGTGTTATTTATTATCAAATGAAAGAGTAAATTTATTAAAATGTTGTAAGACTGTGTAACCTTAATCCTGTGCAGGTGACACGAAAACTCGAAAAGGAAGGATATTGTATTTGTCCGGTCTATGAGTCGTTGATCTAAGAACTAAATGCCGAGGATATCGTGTGCTCATTATATTAACCCATCCTTATGCTTGGTCTTGTATTCGGGTTTTTACCTTTGATCCATCTCATGTCTTTGTACCATATAAAGTTGCTAACATCGAGATCTTACTATGAATCATTTTCCGACACAAGATGTGATAAAAATTGGATTATCAGGAGATTCTACCCAAATGTTCTACATGTTTTGTTCTTATACTATCATATACTAATTGTATGACAAATGCAATACAATTTCAAGAGGTTTAGGTTACCAAATTAAGCTTTTTTGGGTGTTGAACTCTTCAAGTCATTAAATTTATTGGTATGGGTCATTTAGCCGCCCCTTGTTCAATTTGTCTTGCTACTATTTTATTAGTATGACACTAGTCCAATTTGCCTTACTATATTTGCAGCAACACCTACTTGTTCAACTGGCTTGTTATTTTATTCTTGCTAGGAAATCAAGATCGGAATCTTACGATTCTATGATGAAGATCAAGATATTATGCTAGCTAGATCGACACTTTTTAGCTTAACAAGTCCGAAAATCAAGATCGGGATCTTAACAACCATGATCTCATCGCACGCTTTGCTCTTTGTTGGTTTTGCAGATTAGGTGCAATGAGATCCTGAGAAGTCGTTATCTGGCACCTTTATTGTATGTTATAAAAGCACATACGGCGCCACTTGTATCGTGTGACCCCATATCTTATGAGATCTTTTCTTACCCGATTTCTGCTCGTAACCTTATTTCAACTCGTAGGTCCCTTATAATCCTCTTGGGCATGATTCACATGTTGGTTCCAAACCTTACTAATTTTGCTTAGAGCATCTCAAGTATTAGGCAAACCTACTAATTTGGCTTAGAGCATTTCAAGTATTAGGCATAACTCATCAAGAAAGTTGTTAATGTAGTTATTGTAACAAAACCATTATTTTCGTTATCTAAATTATCACTCCTTCGTTCGTTGCAGGCTTGCAACGAGCAAAATAAGTTTAGTTATAATAGTGTTTCTAAAACAAGTTATAAATGATTATGGATAATAATCACTTTCAAAACATCTCATAAGCCATTAAATATGTTTCTTGGGTTAGAACCAGACCGAAGGATGTTACGATATATCATGACGCACAAAGAACTGGGAACCAATCTTTTCTAAACTTTATAACCGAAAACAGTCCTGGTTTAGTTCTCCAGTTTTGCCAGTCCGAATTGCACACCTGTATAAAGAGGGCATGCATTAACAAGGCGAAATTCTTAAGATAAGATAACGATGCTATGGAGAGCTTCACAAATCTCTTTTGTCATATCACTTTTACATGATCATTTGACATAGATTTCAAGAGGATCCGCAAAGATCCAAAATTTTCTTCTTCTTAAACACAACACATTTCATCATCTTATATCATTGTTCATCACGCATGGAGCAAAAACGGCGGAAGATGTTTCTCTAAAACAGCCAGAAGCTCTTGACCCTGACCGGCTTCCTCCATCACTACACCACCCAACCGTTTAGCGGCTTCCACTAATTGCCCTCGTAACTGTTGGGACAACAAACAGCCACCCGCCTTTACACACTCTCTATACAGTGGCAGGTATGCTATTGCAACCCTTAAGGGGCCTGGAAGGTTCATTAAGCATATGGGCGACCCGCCCCATTTCAAAATGCTGATCAGGTTAAAGTAATGGACCTGACCTTGCCTCAGTCCGTTGAAGAAAGCTGCTTCTGACCATTGTTCTTGGAGAAAGTCACGCAGCTCGGGAGCAACTGAATCGTCATCTGACCTGGAAATGGTATCAGCCACTGCATATGTGGCGACTGGATCACCGAGAAAATTGGATTGGAGGAGAAAGGCGACACCATCGAGGGACCCGCTACTTCTTTCACCAGCGGCTTTGAGGATTTCAATGCTGAGAGCTGCTAGGACGTGCTGTGGGACGTGTGGGAGGAGATAGGCTGCAATGTCGACTTGACTGCTTGATGTGGCGGCTGTTAGGGCTAGACAAAGTTCCATGTCTCTGCAGCCTCGTTTGACAAACCATTGGACAACTTGCATGCAGCCCCGTTCCGCTGCTCTCATTAACGGACCAAGAAACGCCATGGCGTTTCCTTCTTCGACTAGACATTCCATTGTGCCGATCTTTCCGTAGTGTGATGCGAAACCTAGAGCCAGGTCAACGTCTACATCCAAGCTGTTCCTTTGAGCAATCTAAAAAAGTCAACTCCCAGATTAGTACAGAAGAAGCATAAATGCAGGAAAAAATAAATGACAAGAAGTTCATTGAGTCAGACGCATAATGGATATTTAGCAAATATATCGGTTTTCATAACGTGTATGTAAAAAACATACTTTTATCTAAATTTTTTACGCAGCAAATGACAAGTAAAAAGGCATGCTTCAGACGCATATAGAAGGAAGACATCGGAAAACTCATGTGGTGTGTATATAACTCTAAACAATCAACGGTAGTTCATAATTCAAACGTTGGTACATGTCAAACTAAAGTCAACATAGATAAGTTATTGTATTACATATTTACACGGTTACTGATTTAACGTGATAACCATTTAAAAATCTATGATCAATAGACTTCTTACATCATATAAGCCAAGACATCTGGTTCAAGTATTACTTAAAGCAATACTCAATTAAAAGTTAAATTGAAGCAACAACTCAAAACAGACACGTTTGCAATACACATGTAAGATTGTCTGGTTACCTGCAACAATATGCGAACGAGCTCAGTGCTACCAAAACGCGAGGCCTCAAGAAAGCATTGGTTTACATTATCTGCGCCGCCTTCCACTAACATGGCCAACAACCCTTGAACGGCAGTTGCTGACATACCTGATGCCCAGCCAGGATCAAAGGAACTTGAGAAGAGAGTAAGAGGGAAACAGGCCGCGTCAAATGCCTCGGTGAAGTCCTTTCCAGTAAGGTGATTTCCGGCAAGATCTAGAAACGTCTTAAAGGCAGACAACTGTAGTTGAACCTGAACAGCAGAGTTCTGATTGACCCTATCTCTGTTCCCCTGGCAACGAGAGTGAAAGCCTATACATTTCAGAGCCCATTCAGTGAACTTCTGGACCTTAGCACCGGCTTCAACCTTCAGAACCTCATCCCCGTTACACTCCTGAAGGCGCTCATGCAACCTGCAGAAAATGGATGATTCAATTCCAAGCCAGGAATATTAAATAAAATCTAACAAAAACACAATTAATAAGTTAAATATTTTCTTAGTAAATATCAAAACATTACCTCCGTGCCATAACCGATACAGTATCTGCAAGGCTCATTGTTCGGCTCTGGCAAGCCGAGACACACGAAGCCAAGAAAGAAGTCCTAAGAGCCGCTCTTGTAAAATCGCAAGCACCGTTAGAAATAATCGTTTTAATCAACCCAGTAATCCCGTCAAGCTCATGATGGGTACTCAAAAACCAAATCGAATCCAACGAGATACACAAAGCATCGTTAAGCGTCTGCGGATCAGCCACCGATATCAAACTCTCCGCAAGCTCCCAATCATGCGAACTCACCGCACCTTGAAACAAACGCCCGAGCTCAATCCTGTCTTGTCTACTAAGCTTCTTCTGTTGGACACATTTCTCGACGTCTACGTCTCCCGAACCAACAGTCAACAAGCCGTGTTTCAATTTACTCCCATCAACGCCTTTGCTTACACGCGGCGCCTCCCTTGAGAATACCACATTTTCGTCCGGCTTATCCATTTCCATTTCCTCGTCCTCTCCCTCAACTTTCTTTTTATCCATTTCTCCCCCACCCGAAAAATCGCTAAAAACGGCTAATCAACAACAACACATCCCAAAACAACCTTATCCAACAACCTTAAAAAAACCTTAAAAAACCTTAAACCTGGTCCCTAGTAAACCAAACTCAAACCCGATTCATTTCTATCGAAACGGGAGCGAAAAGCCTAAACAAAATCCATACAATGAGCAAGAAGAACCTAAAAAGATTAGACTTTAATCAATAAGACAAAAAACCCATGAATAAAAACCAATCTTTTTACCATCTAATGCAATAAAAATTGAATCTTGGTACCTAATAGCCCATCAATAAAAAAAAAAAAAAAAAAAAAAAAAAAAAAAAAAAAAAAAAAAATTATGGGTATTGAAGAATATGGTCTGAATTGAAGGAAAGTGTGAAACTTTACCTGAATTAATGGTGGAATTGGTGGAATTTGGAATGGATTGGATTGATGGAATTAGGGTTTGAAGGAGTGTGTGAGAGAGGTGTTTTTTGTATGTGTGTGAAATGAGATTTTTTTTTTTTTTTTTTTATTTTTTTATTTATTTATTTAATTTGGGTCTCTCACTTTTTTTTTTTACCTCTCTCTTTTTTTTAACTCCTTGCCCAAATGTGGTAAAAAAAAATGTGGGAGTGGATTTATATTGTGGTAATTTTGGGGAGTTTTGATTGTGTGGTGGTAAAAATGATTGGTTGGGTGAAAATGGTGAAATGATGGGTGGTGGTTTTTGAGGTAAATTTGAGTATCTAACTTGTTTAATCTGTTTAGGTCAGGGGTGAGCATTTCGACTCGAATCACGGAACCGAATCGGAACGGTACCGTTCTTGATATACAGTACGGTACCGGGACTACGAAATAAGGTGAAAAAAAATCGGGACCACTAATTCGGTACGGGACCGGTACCAAATCGGGAAATTCCCGAATAAAAAGGGAAAAATCCGATTTCCCGGTACCGGTATCCGAATCCCGTTCGGTACAGTACCGATACCACTATTTATGCTCGGGAAAAAATCGCTACCACTAATTCGGTACGGGATTGGTACCGTGCTCATCCCTAGTTTAGGTGTTTTTACGTGTGATAGGTATGTAACTTGTGTTTGAGTTGGTGATGACTTTTTGATACGGTTAACTAGATGAGTCGTGAATAAGTTAGATGATACTAAGCTCACGAGGCAAAACTAATACTGAGATTTGTGTTTTAAAAAATCGTTTGTTCTTATGTAGTGAAATGAATTATGGTTAATGTGTTTATGCATTCTTGTGAGATATTAAGTTTGAATAATCACAATTGCAATTATTATAATTAAAATGTCTCATGATTTTGTGAATTAATATTATATTACTAACGAAAAAAAAAAAAAAAAAAAAAAAAAAAAAAAAACTAATTATCTTGTGACAGGAGTAAGTATTTTGCCGGTTAAAATAAATGTAAATATAAAGTTTTGTTATATGGTTTATAAAAAAGTGCACCCGTTTGATGGGACGGTAAAAAAAAAAAAAAAAAAAAAAAAGGCGACATGAGCTATTGGTAATTCTTCTATAAAAGATAGCGGTTGTTTTAAACTTTCAAAAGCATCTCTAATATGATAACTAAATATATACTATTAAACAAGCAAAAATCATTAAATATAGTGCATTACTAATTATTAAACTAAACACTATTTTTTGATATAAAAAGTTATAATAAATATTAATTTATATAAAAATATAATTTATATGTTTCATACCAAGACGACTAAAATAAACTCTATTGTCGTATCTTAGTTCATTTATTTATTTTTTTTTTCTTTTTAATTATTGCATTCTTACATATTTTAATGAGAATGTCTAACCAATGCCCTTAGAGCATTGGATAAGACTTGTCTTTTTGTACAAGGACCCACTCAAATAGCAAAAAAAGGACACACACAAAAATAATTTTTATTCACAAAATATCATGGACTCACATAAAGAGACACAAAAAGACAAGTCTTATCCAATGCCCTTATGCCATTGGTTAGACATTCCCTATTTTAATTGCTTTAAAGAAGATTTAGTGCAACATATCGGAGTAAAAACTCTTTGGTGAAAGTATATTCACTAAATTTGCCTTTTTACCATTATAATAGTGTAAAATTTTAGTGCACACATTGATGCTCTAAAGATAAGAATGGTGTGTGTATGTTTGGTTTAAAAAATCTATAGATAATCAATTTAGTATCAACTAGAATGAAAGTAAAGCCACATATCCATTTATTAAAATTGCTTTCACAAATACTAAAAGCTTTCTCGTCCTAAAAAATAATTACTTATCACACAACTTGAAGGCACAATGATAGATAAGTAAGAATTAGATTCTCAAATAATAATCTAATTTTTGTTCAAAACTTTGTATTTAAGAATTCACTCCATTATTGGATCTTAGAATTCTTGAAACAAAGGTGTGTAAGATATTGCATAGTTTAACTTAATATATAAATCACAAGTGGATCAACTTCCATTAAATAATTAGATCCTAAATTAGTTGAACCATTAAGATCACCAATTTCAAATATTGTCAAACTAAGCTAAGCTCACTGATTTTGACATGTATTACATTATTTATTTCCATTGACATATAAGTTTTAAAAGTTTTCCTTTGTGAACAATCTAGCCAATACAAAGCCTTAACTTCAGATCTTTTCAGACATGAAGTTGTTACAGAATTTGATGGCTAACGATCGCGGGACGGATAACATTAGTTTCTTGTCATGTATCAAATGAGCCAACTTGATACAAGTTGGTATAAGTCAGCTGAATGAGTTTAATACACTGAATAGTGATAGTACTTACATTATTATGATAATAGTGACAATGTGCATAATTGAAGTTTGCCAATCATGAAAACCAGAAAATTTGGAACATGTTGGGTATCATTTTGCTTGGAG
>JARVZY010009716.1:0-24510 GCA_030686995.1 Artemisia argyi
ATCCTATACCATTTCGGTCAGAACTTTTGAGTTTGATGATTTCATTTAAGTTTAAGTTTCTTAGAGAGTTTTATCACTATCCAACGACTTGGTAGAGAAAACAAATACTTTAATAAGCAGTTATATTTTGACCGCCTGGAAAAGGAGTGTGACCCACTGTGAGAAAGAGTGCATTTTTATGCTTGTTTTTATGGAGATTTGCGTTTTGTAGTTTGTTTCAAATTTATGCTTAAATAACTAAAATAATGTACTATGTATTCAACTTTTACTGATATTTATAATCTCTTTTAACATTAAGAGCAAGGTTGGATCTAGTGGTTAACACCATTGACTCTGAAGACAGAGGTCAACGGTTCGGTCCAATTATTTATAATCTCTACCTTCTAAAATTATTACTAATTTATTTTGGGGATAACTTGGTTACAATTATTGTAGCCAATTGGCTAAAAAACTCCATCAAAATAAATAAGAAAATGAATCAGGGAATTATTGTAGTCAATTAGCTAAAAAACTCCATCAAAATAAATAAGAAAATGAATCAGGGAAAGTCAGGTGGCTACAATACAATTGTAGCTAATATATTCCTATTTATTTTTTTTATCTAAAGCGATAGAAAATTATATATTGGTAAAAGTTAATAAAAAAAAACAAAGAGATTATGAATATCATTAAAAGTTGAATACTTTATTTTAGTGGTTACGAAAAATTATTCTTTATAATTAATAAAATATTCTTTATAATTAATATAATATGCACCTTGATTATATCCTTACAAACAAACGGAGTTGACTTAATAATTGCTCTACAAAGGTTATTCATCTCATCCATCCAGTTGCCTCTTTGCAATTAGTGCAAATAGAATTTCCCAAATCATAAGTTCAATGGCAACTACTTCAGCTTCATCCATTCAAAAGAGCTTCAAGTATGATGTTTTTTTAAGTTCAGAGGCAAAGACACTCGCAACAACTTTGTTGGCCATCTTTATAAAGCTCTTGAGCAAAATGGGATTCAAACTTACAAAGATGATGAAAAAATTGAAAAAGGGGAAACGATCGACACCCAGCTCATGGAATCCATTAATGACTCAAGATTCTTCATCATCGTGTTCTCTAAGGACTATGCAGGTTCATCTTGGTGCTTAGATGAGCTTGTCAAGATTATGGAGTGCCGGAAGGCGAGTGAGGAAACTGCTTACCCAGTGTTTTATGATGTGGAGCCCACTGAAGTCCGTAAACAGAGTGGGGCAGTTGGAGGAGCTTTTGAAGAACATAAAAATAGAGAGGCTGCTGGGAAATGGAGAGAGGCTTTGAAAGAAGCAACCAATCTAGTTGGCTGGGAGTTGAAGAAGACTGCTAATGGGTAATTGCTGATTTATATCTCTCGTATGTTAAGTTATTTGAGTCTTGTTGAATGGATTTCATATTATATAGTCGAGTTTTTAACTCAAACATGAAATGCGATTATTACTATTATGTTATTTCTCTGAACTTTGAAATCAATCATTTATGTGGGATTTAAGCAAGCTAAGGAAATCTCCTTTAATGTTTTATAGGGATGAATCTAAACTGATACAAATAGTGGTTGATGATATTTTGAAAAAGATATGTTTATTCTATTCGAGTTTTGATGAAAAATTAGTAGGAATGGAGATGCGAATAAACTGGGTTCTTTCATCTTTAGAAATGGGTACCGAAGATGTTCGCATGATTGGAATCAAGGGGATCGGAGGTGGTGGGAAAACAACTTTGGCCACAGCTATTTTTAACCAAATATCCCATCAGTTTGAAGGAAGCAGCTTTGTTGAAAATGTAAGGGAGGTTTCAAAAAACTCGCTATCCGGTTTAAAGGAGCTACAGAAACGAATCCTCAAAGATATTTTTAGCAATCAAGAGATCAATGTTAGTAGTGTTTCCGGTGGTATAAACAAGATGACCCAGATGATACGTCGTAAAAAGGTTCTTGTTGTTCTAGATGACGTTGATAGTACAATTCAACTTGAGGCATTAGCTGGTGATCTTAATTGGTATAAACCGGGCAGCAGAATTATCATCACCACACGAGATGAGCAAGTGCTGGTAGCCCACCGAGTGAGCTTCATTAATAACGTCACTCTGTTATCGCACACAGAAGCAATTAGCCTCTTCAATAGGTATGCATTTACAAAAGAGACTCCAATTCAAGGGTACAAAGAGCTATCAAGACAAGTTGTAAAATATGCTAATGGACTCCCCTTAACGATCAAAGTGCTGGGCTCATTACTTTGTGGTCAAAATGAGCCCCAATGGAAAGATGCCTTAGAAAGACTTAAAACAATACCACTAAAAGAAACTATGAAAATTTTGGAATTAAGCTATGATGCTCTTGAGGAGGATTGCAAAGAAATATTCTTAGATGTTGCATGCATATTCAAAGGTTTGAGGAAAGACAATGCAGTCATAGCGCTAGAATGCTGTGGATTTCATGCTATATATGCTTTAACAGTGCTTGAGCAGAAATCTCTCATAACTATTTCTGAAGATGGGTACCTGGGTATGCATGACCATATAGAAGAAATGGGCAAAAATATTGTTCGTCGTGTGAACCCCAATAAACCTGAAATGCATAGCCGGTTTTGGATTAAGGAGGAAATTAAAGACATATTGGCTACTACCTCGGTAATTATCAAGTTATTTGGATTGTTAAACTAAAAAGTCAAGTATACTTTTCTAAAAGTTCAATTTAGTCATTGTAAAAAAACAAAATTTTGTTTTATTATATATACAAAATAGCTTCCTTGATAAGTAGTAGTCAAATACACTTTCTCTTTTAATTCTTATTTCACTATGATAATCCATCAAGAATCATAAAACTCATCCACCAAATCACCACCAGACCACCACCTTCAGTTTAAACAAAACCCAAAAATCCCCAAATTTAACGAAAACCCTAACCTTAGATTATCAAATTTAACCAATTCCTCTAATTTAATTGAGAAAACAAAAAGACCCAAGTTTTATAAAAAATAGAAACCCGAACCGAAACATTTCATTTCAACTCGAGAAATTAACACATTATCTTTTGTAATGAAACAAATCTCATGGTCACTGCTATTTGAATTACAGGGTACCCAAGCAATACAATGTATAACACTGGATGCAAAGCGATGGAATATTGAAATTTTAATGAACGGTCTCGCAAACATGAAGGAACTTAGATTTCTTCAAGTGTATCCCAAAATAGTACATTTCGACCATGTTAGCAAATGGAACTTTGATGATGATAGTCTACACCTTCCAAATGCCTTACGATTTCAGAGTTGGGATGAATATCCTTTTTCAAGTTTACCAAAAACATTTCTACCAAATAATCTTGTTGGACTTGAATTGAATTTCAGCTATATCGGTCAACTTTGGAAAGATGGAGAAGAAAAGGTACGTAGAAGATTTAATGGTTGATTAATTGCTAGTTTTATCTTTCCCTCTTTTGTTAGTCATTACAGCAATTAATTAACATTTATCTTTCCATTTTTTGTTGCTTATGACAGCCTTGTTTAAAGCTCAGGTTCCTAAAGATCAGATATTCAGAGTTGAGGACCCTTGACCTTAGTGTGGCTCCGAATCTTGAGACACTAATTCTTGAAGGTTGTTCTAGTTTGGTAGAAGTTCGTTTCCAGGTTACTCCAAATCTAAAGGAGTTACGTATCAAGAATTGTTGTAGGTTGAAAAAATTACACATGCCTGCTGAATGTCCAAACCTCAGATTTCTCGACCTTTGTGATTTAAAGTTGAGGACCCTTCACCTTGGGGGTTACTCCAAATCTCGAGGAGCTAAACCTCTCGACCTGTACTTATATGGTCGAACTTCACATGCCCGCTGAATGTCCAAAGCTCATAATTCTCCGCCTCGATAACAATTCAAATTTGAGGACTCTCGACCTTGGGCTGATTCCAAATATTGAAATCTTGATTCTTGAAAATTGTTATGATTTGGAAGAAATTAATGCTCCTGTAGAATCTCTATGGAAAGATAGAGAAGAAAAGGTAGAAGAATTAATGGTTGATTAATTGGTAGTTTATCTTTCCCTCTTCTGTTAGTCATTACACCAATTAACATTTATCTTATCATTTTTTGTTGCTTATGACAGCCTTGTTTAAAGCTCAGGTTCCTAAAGTTCACTGATGCACATTATTTGAGGACCCTTGACCTTAGTGTGGCTCCGAATCTTGAGACACTAATTCTTGAAGGTTGTGATAATTTGGTAGAAGTTCATTTCCAGGTTACTCCAAATCTAAAGGAGTTAAGTATCTATAATTGTGATAGATTGGAAAAATTACACATGCCTGCTGAAAGTCCAAAACTCAGATCTCTCGACCTTTATAATTTAAAGTTGAGGACCCTTCACCTCGGGGTTACTCCAAATCTTGAGACGCTAAGATTCAAGAATTGTATTCATATGGCCGAACTTCATATGCCTGCTGAATGTCCAAAGCTCTTTAATCTCGACCTCAGTGGTTGTATTCAAGTTGCGGAATTGCCTGAGGAAATTGGACGGTTAAAATGTTTAAGAGAGTTGAATATCACTGCAACACGCATAAGTCGGCTTCCAGAGAGTATTTTTAGGATGAAAGGTCTGCGTATTGTTGGGTCTAGACGGCTTCTTGAGTCATGTGGTTTTACATCCGAGATAAAAACCTATGGTTATAAAACATTTTACTGCTACATATAAAGCCGTGAATAGCATAGGCACCAAAAGCAGAAGTCCCATGTGCCGTGGTCGAGTGATGATTTTGAACAGCTCCAAAGGCCCAAAGAAGTCACTGCATAGAGAATTTTTTATAACAGGTACTTTCCCCCTTCTCTATTGTTTGTCTTATGTTTGATAAACCTTGCAATTATTACCAATTTATGGTTCAGTAAGCAAGACCATTCACCTTGTATGCAGGTGGTGCACCAGTTGTTCTCTTTGTAATAGCTTCTGGTCGTATTGATATTACATTATTACGTAGACCAGAAATTATCATACATTAGTTCGTCTCAGTTGAAGGTTAATCTCCGCCCTCAATTGTTTGGTTTCAGCTAGCCGTTTAAAGTCAGAGTACAAGGAGATATGTCCAAGGAATCCAGTACTAGTTCTATACTCTTGAATCAAGGTATAGTTCTTTACTTTGACTTCTTCATAAAGTCAAAATATTTTCAATTTTTCATTATTACAATAATGAGACTTGACATGATATTAAAGATGCTCGTGTTACTAACAAATTCAAGAAACATTTTGATTTGCATAAATATCTTCTACAATGGGTTGAAATTATTAAAAAGTTGACTTTTGAGTCAAACTATTGAAGAACATATATATAAAAAGTGTTTACTGGTACTGAGAAAAGCTACTAAACATGTTTCTGGAATACGAAGTTACTTCACTGCCAATCACTCGCGAATAGCCACTTTCCGACATAATTTGAAGCCGGGAACAACGGAAGAAGCTAACATATGAATCCACATTACTTGTTCCATGTAGCACTAGGGGTAAAAATGGTGTAAAAATACAAATAAAATGGTGGGGTTTGACTGCCTTTTATGGAAGTTAATGAACGTTTTTCAGTACTAACAAAATATCAGAACATGATTTTGAAGATTATAACATTCAAGATTTGAGTTAATAAGTTAATGCAATAATGCATGATGATCAACCTACAGAGTTGACTTATTCAGAAAGTCAAACTGCTATCTTGATGAAAATGGTAGAATGTTGATACGAGTTTGAATATAATCATGGTAGATTGTTCAAGTGACAAACTTATCATAACCATGTTTCCATTTGTGTCAGAATGTCAGATCAATAGATCATTGACTTTCGACAACTATACTGGTGTCAAGGGAATTGATGAGCAGTAATTTTTCTTAAATTTGAAGGGTCAAAATACTTTATACTAATCAATTAATTGATTCATTATTTGGTACTCTCATCTTATGTAACGGTGGTGTTCAAGTTTTGGTTTTTATACTTTGGCGCCAAGGTTTTAAACAGTAAGTTTACTTGTTTTAAACAGTAGGAAATTGTCGAGTTACCTGTGGATATTGGAAGATTGGAATTTTAGAAAGTCTAATTTTATCCGAGTGTACACTTCTACAAGATTTTCCGAACAGCATTTATGAGATGAAACGTCTGAAATGTTTAGAACTTACTCATTGTATTCAAGTTGAGAAATTACCTGAAGAAATTGGTGGTTTAGAATGTTTGAAAGAGTTGAACACACTAGGTTCAGGTATAAGTCATCTTCCGCATAGCCTATATGGTTTGAGAGGTCTACTTATTATTAGGGATAGATGGCTTCTCGATTCATGTGGTTTGACACCCAAGAGACGAAGAATGTCTGATGAAGATCCTGATTTTGATAATGAAATGGTCTGCGCCATATAGCCATTAATAACAATGGCACCCAAAGGCCCAACACATAAAGAACTATCTTAACAGGTAGTTTTTCTGTTTTTGTACTAATCATCTTTACTCTATAAGAATTTTGAAATTTTTATGACAATTCTGCATTTGCATCATTTCACAGATTAACAAGGTCCCAATGAGCTGGGAGTAATTGCCAATCAGTTGCACAAAGGTGATTTTTTCAGCTACATGTTAATTAGTTAATATGCAATAATGTAAGTATGTAACGCAATTAATCTTAAACTCAATGATATGTTTTATAATTTATATTTCTTATTAGATATGCTTTGCATTTTGGCACTTCATTTGACAGCAGGATCATGCCCTCCTCACTCAAGTTTCATCTCCGGCTTCAATGTTTTGGTTTCATACATGGGCGGAACTAGTAGGGTGACTAGTGGGTGTTTGAATCATCCCTAATCAACCCGCTTCATTGATTAAGTATTTAGACTACAAGTTGTTTTTCTACTTATTTTTTTACATTCACCCCCCTTATTTTAAAGACAACTCTACAAAATTCATAAATAAATCACTTAAAAAAAATCACTATTAATTAATTCTTTAAGCGATACCTATCATTATAACTTATTGTGTTAGCTCAGCCGGCCCCCTTAAATAAAAATCCTGGCTCTGCCCCTCGTTTCGGATCAAACTATTGCCCATGCATGAAATTTTTATTAAATGTCATATGTGTAATTATGTTCCTTCAGTTTGGGACTTCTTCATAGTTGTAGATAATTTTGTTGTATATCATTTGGCTTTAGACAAGTTCGAGCACTAAAATATGTTCTAAACCGAGATGAAATCATTAGACACCAACATTGTTGACTTCTGAGTCAAATTAGTTTATAGTACTATAGAACATATACATGAGTATTGAATATTTCTGTCAACGATATGAAAGCTTTCATTTTTCTGTCACTGATGATCATGTCATAGTTATGGATCATAATCCAGGTTAACTTAACTCTCAAAGTCAAAATCAAATATGTAATTGTTCAAAATTCAAATTAAGATAGTATTTCTAAACTGTTAACAGGTCTTTATGAACTTATCAAACTCTTATCCTTCAAAATTTATTGGGATAATGATTTCTAAATGTATCCAACTTGCCACGTTTTACTATATCATGTATGGAACTTTTAATTTTGCTATCTTAAGTGCCTAATCTTTGCTAACTTATGTACTAACGGGGTGATTAAGAGATTTGCCGTTGTAACTTGCCATGTTGGCATCCACGTCTGCTTCCAGCTTGGCAAAGCCTTTTGTCTTTTTCCCTAACGTTATTATTTCCCCCCAATATAACCCCAAACCCTAACAATTGTGTTCAACAACACGAATCACAAACACAAATCACAAACACACACACAAATCACATACACAAACACGAATCACAAACATTGATCATTAAATTACGATTAAATCAAATCAGAGACACAAACACAAATCGAATATGGCTTGTTACGCTCCAGGAACCAAAAGAGTGACACACAGGTACGTTGCAACTCATTGTGGATGTGGACTTGCTATGATTGTCAAAACGGCATGGACAAAGGAGAATCCTGGGAAACGATTTATTAGTTGTCCCAAGTTTGTAAGTCACGATTCAATTTTAACAGGCAATCATGTATTTTTGTTTGTTATTTGTTAACCCAATCTTGGACAAAGTGTTGGTAATAAATGTTGATGAAAAATTTTGGTTATAATTTCAGGACAAGACACAAAAGTGTGGGTTCTATGAATTTTTTGATGATGATCTACCTAGTGATTATTATAGGGAGTTGTTGTTTGAAGAGCATCAAAAGGTCAAAAGAGGGCTGCAAAGGAATGAAATGCAAGAGGCAATTGATGTTCTAACAATGGAGAAGAATCAATTGGTTCATCAGTTGACCTGCACCAAGTCAAAATTGCAATTGTATGATAGGTTGTTTCTCATCTTGATTGGGATTATAATAATTTTATGTCTTGTACTTGGAATGAAATTGGGAAGTTGATTTAGGTTCTTTAAGACTAGCAAGTTTAGGTTACAGTTGTTGTAATGTATCCATTAGGATTATGTTTTAGTTTGACTGTACAAAGTCAAAGTTTTCTAATGCAATGAAAAATTTGCAATTTTGAATGGTATATACTTTTGCAACTGTGTTTCTCATGCTTAACATGTAATGGCAATGAATGGTAATTGCAAGGCATCATATTATAACATTGACTTTAGAAAGTCAGTTTTATTCCAACTTAGCATGTGACACATTTTCCCCTTCCCCTTAGATCATGCTTTTGGGATTTTGGGAGACCATGTTTTGATACCATGATCCTTACAGAATGTAGGATTTGGAAGGCCTAAAACCTTACCCCTTGCTTTAAATGCATCTTTCTCAGAAGGTTCACTGGAAGATGGTTCCTTGGCATGAAATGGAGCTTTTTTCCTCCTAGCATCTTCCATAGTTAAGCCTGAGCTTACCCATCCTTGAGGAAAATAATTGGCCCATGAATCCACATCTTCTGCAGAAGTTGCATTTGAATCACATGATGAAATGTATATGATTTCTGCATTTAACAGAATTTACACAGTTAAAACAAAATAAAACATTAATGAAAACTTAAGAAATTGTGCAAAAATAATGAAAGTGGACAACCTTTCTTGCTGGAACTCATGGTGTTTGTTTGTATTCTGCAACAGTCAATGTTGTAATGGTGCATTGTATTGGTAAGATATGTGTGTCCTTTTTATAGGAGTAATATGAATGGTAGGTATGTGGTTCAAGTCTCTAAAAATGGTCAAAGTAACTGACCAAAATTCAAGATTTGAAAAAAACAGTAAATGCATAGATACTAGCATTGAACCTAACCAAAGTAATATGTAAAAGAGCAAAGTAGACAAAGTAATTTACTAACATACTTAATATGACTATCACAGTCATATTTCTGCATTAAAATCAAGAGTTGACTATTGAAAGTCAAATTACAACCACAACATTCATAATTCAGTTAATTGCCAAGATGGAGTACACAAAAGATGGCAATTATAAGTTAATTAGAATCCTAACATACTTAATTCCATACTAGCAAGTTTATGATTGCCAATAAATAGTACACAAAATATGGCAATCTAAAGACATAAAACAACTTAATCCAAATGCATTGCATTCTGCTGAGAACTTCCTTCACCAGAAACATTTTTTGACAACTTCTTTTGTAGCACTCTCTGACTTGGTACCCTCCTAGGAATGACAAATGCTCTTTGTTGATTTTGTTGGATAGCTTGATTTGGTTGGATAGCTTGATTTGGTTGAGTTGGTTGAATGACTTGGCTGGACTGAGTTGGTTGGATAGCTTGATTTGGTTGACTTGGTTCATTTGTTTGACTTCCCTGAGTAGGTTGAGTAGAACCACTTCCTTGACCTGCCCTTTGCTCACCAAACCAGTATGCAAACCCCTTGCTTGTTGGCTGATGTTGCCTTAAGGTCCTTCTTGCACCACTAGTTCCACTACTACCAGTTGCAAAATGTACTCCACCCACCTTTCTCAATGCACTTTGATGTTGTGGAGTTTGCATTCCTGGGATATCAGAGCCCCTAACATCATTGGCAACACTAGTTCCACTACCACTGCCACTTAATCCTGTTTGAGACACATTTGGAGCACTAGGTGCTTGGACAGTTTCAGTAGGAGTGTCAACATGGTCAGTAACACTGGATGAATTCTTACTTGGCCTACCAACCTTCTTTTTTGGCTTAACAGGTTTTTCTGCAGCAGCTTCCTTACAACCCTTTTTGTTATGCCCTACCTTAAAACAATTTTGACAAGTCATTTGCACTCCAACCTTTGACACCCTTGTAGAGCTTCCACCTTCACCTTTTGATCTTATTCTTTTCTTTCTTGGTCTTCCTGGCATTTTCTTTGCCTTTGGAGGCAAAACTTTGGAGTATTGACTTTGGTCAGGCCAAAAGTCAATACCACCAACTGGGCTAAGATAATTGTGGTAAGTTGCATAGTATAGTTCCTTCCTAAACCAATTTGGAACATAATCTTCTGGCTGCTTGTTGATCTTGAAAATAGCAGCTGTACCATGTACACATGGCAAGCCAGATAACTCCCACATTCTGCAAGAACATGACCTCTCATCCACTTTGACTTTGAATGAGTAACTACCATTCCTAACTTCAAAATTATTTCCCCCTGCTGGTATAACATGCAAAAACCTGTACAGATTACAACAATTAGTATTCAACATAGCAGAAGGATTTAACATATAATATGTGAGATAAAAAGATACCTTATATCATCCTTTAACTTATCAACTCTCTTCAGGATTGATGGACATATATCATGAGTCCATTTTGCTGATATCTTCCTCATAGTGTTCATCCTTTCAAGCACAATCACCCTAATGGCTTCCAACATTGTTAGTATTGGTTTGTCCCTCACAGTAACCAACACTCACTAAACCCATTTTCCACAGCCTCACATCCTCTACCCAACTCAAAATATGCTCTAGACCATGTTTTTGGATCCTTTTCCATCAAGTACTTATGGGCATTGGGGTTTGCAGCCTTGATTTTGTCCATAATTTTGTTGAACCATTGTGGATATGTAGATTTAGAGGCTCCCCAAAACAAGTTCCTAAACTCTTCACCACTATATTGTTTCCTAAAGTTCTCATAAATGTGTCTAGCACATTGTCGGTGCTCAACTTGAGGCATAACTTGTTTCACAGCCTCAATAAGACCCTTGTGTTGGTCAGACATCAATGTTAGACCTGCACCATTTGGCATGTCCAAATCATCACCAACCAATTCTAAAAACCAACACCAAGTGTCTTTATTCTCTACACTAACCACAGCCCAAGCAATAGGGAAAATATGGTTATTGCCATCTCTACCTATGGCAGTGAGTATCTCACCACTATTTGGTCTTTTTAAAAAAACACCCATCTAATGCAACCACTCTTCTATAACCCCTCTTAAAGCCTTCCTTTAACCCCCCAAGACATACATAGAACCTATCAAACACAGTGGACCCTTCCTCATTTTGTGTCACTCCTAGTTTAACAGTTGACCCAGGGTTGCTATCCAATAACTCCTTGCCATATGATCTTAACAAAGAAAAGTGTTCCTCAATAGTTTTTTCATATTCTGACAATGCATATTTCTTAGCACTCCTACACTGATTAAGACTGACAGTGCACTTATACTTCTTCATTACTAGGTCTGCAATGTCTACAAGCTTAATTTATGGATTTTTTCTAATTTTGTCACCAAACTTCTTGCCTATCCATTTGTAGTCCACTAATGACCCATATTCAAAGTTTCTTACACAAGTATGTTCAGGTTTCAAAGATAAAACCTGAAAGGTTCTCTCAGCAGTCATCCATCTAGCATACAACCTAAAACTACACTTAGGCACATCTTCTTTAATTTCACTAGGAAACCTAAATTGTTTTCTTTGTTTACCTTTCTCAGGGTCTTTTAACTTACTTGGTGGTCTTTGCCCACACACAACAATGACCTTGTCTGTTGCACTCCTTTCATACCATATGGAATAGCCATTGGCCAAAGCATAGTTGGTCAAGGCTTCTTTCAATTGGGCTGCACTTTCAAACTTTAGTCCAACCTGTCAAGAATTTTATTGAAAGATTCATAATATGGATAATGGTATACACAAATGAGGGTATCATTGAACAATTATGTTACCTTTGGGGCTTGCAACCTCCAATGTGTGCTTTCATCATGTGTCGGATATCTTTCTTCAGTAGCTTGTACACCAAAAAATGGGTCCTGTATGTTACCTTCAGAATCCACCTCATTCATCTTCTTCAATAAGTCATCAATGAACTCATCATGCTCAACAAACACTTCATTCCTCTCACCACCCCTAGGTCTACTACTACTAGGATTAGCAGCCATATCTGGAATTGGTGTAGCTTTTGTCTTTGCCCTATTTGTTTTCCTAGTTCTGTGCTCAATTAGTTCTTCTTCACATGCACTCAAATAGTCAACAAACTTTTCTGAATAATCACTATCATCACTGTCACTATCTTCTAGCATACCATTATCCACATAATCACTATCATCAGAATCACTAGCAATTGTAGATGCATTTGTTGTTGCCACAGCTATATCAGTATCACAACTAGCAATTGCCTTACCCTTATCACAAACACTGGCCAAACCCTTACCCTTATCACTTTGACTTGACATACCAGTAACCTTATTACTAGCACTAACAATGCCTACATCTTGTTTAGCCTCTTGCTCAGCCCAACACACCATTTCTTCTTCACTAAATTCATTACAATATCTTTTCTTGTCAACTGCTCTATACTCAGAGGTAGGTGTACTAGGGTCAGGCATAGCTAAGTACTTGGTAAAGTCAATGTTGGTATGGTCTACATACACTTCTAATTTCCCAAACAACCTGGATAGATCATACATCCTATTGCATTCCCAATCACAATCTAATTTCACTAAACCCTTGTCCAACTCACTATGTGGCATTTTATAGTAAAGACCAAATATATGTGCACACTCAGTATACCTTTTGACATGTTCTGTCAGTTCCTTAAGTGAAAGCCTAGCAATAAACGCGTGCAAAATAACTCCATCCTCATACCTTAAAGGGTCTTCCTTGAAAATGCCGTCATTCCATACATCTAACTCAATACCATTGGGTCCAGGAATCATTCTGGCAAAGCCACAAAATCAAATTAGGGTTAGTAAACAATTAATCATAACAGTATTTAGGGTTTCTTGAAATTGGTAAATCAATCAAATTAACTAATTGTTACAGTAAGTTTACATACCTTAGAGACGAATCAGAAGACAGAAAACAATCGTTGATTAAAGCATTAGTCGTTCGTTAGGGTTTGGTGGATTTGGTAAAGTAAGTGTGTGATCGTGTGTGTGGATTTGGTAAAGTAATAAAATGTTTTTATTATAGAAAAATGTAATATAACGGAAAACGGGTCAACATAACGGTATTTTTAAAGAAACAAACGAGGTCAACAAGGTCCCCCTAGCCAACTCAGCTAATCTCTTTGCCATGTCGGATGAGTACATAAGTTAGCAAAGATTAGGCACTTTAGACCCCAAGATAGCAAAATTAAAAGTTCCATACATGATATAGTAAAACGTGGCAAGTTGGATACATTTAGAAATCATTATCCCAAATTTATTCTATCAATTGTGAATTTCGTTAGATGTATCTTGACCTGAACATCAAACTCGTGAAGGTCATTTTATTTACTTCATTTCATTGTGTGGGAGGATAAGATATTTGAGTACCATTCAAACCAAAAACCGTAACAAAAGTATAAAATTTAACTTTACTTAAACAAACAATATACTAAAGTTATACCCGTCGTTCCCTATCATATGTCAATGACATATATATTCAGCTCAACTTTAATGCAGCAACATAATGCACTATACTATCAACATTCTTCTATCTTCTCTGCTTTTACTCTTATTCTTTTCATATCAATCACTGCCAGCGTCTAAAAAGTGGAAATGAGACCTCAATTGATTGTTTTAAAAACAGTTGCTCAACTTTAATGCAGCAAAAGACTTGGCCAGGTCTATTCCTTTGGTTACATGACTTATGCCAGGTCCCCCTGCATACAAATGTATGAATATACTTAATGTCCAAATGTATGATTTATAAAAGAGAGTTTTAAACACAGTTTTAACAGCCATAACAACCACCATTGCAGCCCCTGTTGCCACCACCATCAAGAAAATCTTTATAGTTCAGGGAGGAAATTCCTCCTTTGTAACAACCACCATAACCCTTTAAATAACCCACCAAGAGTGGAGGTCAAGGTAGGCCGATGTCATGGTGATTAGTTGTGGTTGTGGTGATGGTATGGTGTGACAAGAAATATGTTATTTAACCATTGTTAGTTTTTGAAAAGGATTTGATATTTTAAAGTGGATATGATGATAAAAGTATTAGTTGAAAAAACATAAGGGTCGATGATGGCTGATATGGTGATGTGGAAGAAGACTAGTGTTTGGCTCAAAAGTTAAGAACAAGAGATGATTAAGGTCAAGTAGAGTGTTTGGAAATGTTAAAAAGTGGTGTCACGAAGGAGGAAAAATATATATATATATATATATATATATATATATATATATATATATATATATATATATATATATATAGGGAGAGGATCGGGTGAGGATTGACATCTAAGTAGGGATGGTGCGGATTAATCACAGCCATCCATCTAGTCAACCACCTTATCTTTAGTCAAAAAAGCGGAGTGGCAATATCATAAATATCCGGTCTTTTTTAAAAGTAGTTAATATCATATTAGCTTTTTTTTTCTTAAAAAATTCAAAAAAATCTGAAAAAATTAAAAAAAGAAAGAGGATAACAAGTTATTAAAAATCGCTAAAAAAAATTTCAAAAAAAATTCGTTTTCATCGTTAAAGGTATTGTGATATTAGCGTCTAATTGTTAATATCACAGTAGAACTCATAATATTGTTAATATCACCATAACTATCTTGTATTTTTTAATATCATAAACACTTTTTCTTAATAAAATTGTTAATATCACAGTAGAACTCATAATATTGTTAATATCACCATAACTTTTTAAGTAAATATCGTTAATATCACAGTAGAACTCATAATATTGTTAATATCACCATAACTATCTTGTGTTTTTTAATATCATGGTTCATTTTTACATGTAAAAAAAGTTTAATATCACGGTTGGTTTATAATATCACCGTTTTATAAATATCACCGTATCATAATATCGTTAATATCACCATAATTATCATGCTTTCTTAATATCAAAGTTAATTTTCTTAATATCGTAATAAGAAAAACAGTGATATTAAGTTTTTTTACAAATATCAAAGTAACTTTTTAAGTAAATATCGTTAATATCACAGTAGAACTCATAATATTCTTAATATCGTGGTAGGACTCATAATCACAAAAACAAAAAAGTGCTCAGAAAAATCTGAAAAAATAAAAAAATGAAAGAAGACAACAATAGTAAGAAGCCCTCAAAAGGAAAAAAATTAAAAAAATCATTTGCATGGTTAATTGGTACCACGATAATAGCGCGTGTGTGTGATGTGTGTGTGATTAGATCTAGATCAGATCTGGATAGACGGTCCAGATCTGTCCGTACATCCGCACTAAAATATAAAATCCGCACGTGATCCTCACTCTATATATATATATATATATATATATATATATATATATATATATATATATATATATATATATATATATATATATTTCAAAAGTTTTGTGTTTTAATAAGAAAAATATATATATATAACTACATGGAACTAAAAAAAATAAGAAGTTAAATGCATTATAAAGTAATTAACTTTAATTACTTTATCATCACGTTATGTTCTACCTATCTCACCAGAGATTGCGAAGATAATTACTCTAAGAGCAGTGGATATTTTAAAAGGTAGTGTCACGAAAAAAAATAAAATAAAATACATGAAACTAAAAAATAAGAAGTTAAATGCATTCTTAGGTAATTCTAATTACATTATGTTACTATCTCACGAGAAATTACATTATTGGCAATGATCATTTTTTTTAATACTAAATACAGGAAGTTTTTTCTAACTTTTTTCTTAATGAATATAGTGAAGTTACTGAACGTTTTTCAGTACTAACAAATATTGGAACATGATTATGAAGCTTGGACATCTTTATAAAATCTATTTGGTTTATAAAAATTCATATAAAGCACCATACCTATATTAATTTGTAATCTAAATTGTTTTAGTCTAACTTAAAGAGTTTGTTTTATTTTCAATTGTGATGTTATTCATGATTTCATGTCAGATTAATACTAAACTTTTTGTACAGAAATACGAGTACTTTAAGATCAAAGCATTCAATAAATAGTTTATCGCAGTTGACCTCTTCAGAAAGTCAAACCGTGTTCGTGAAAAATATGATGAGATATGACATGATGTTGGAGATGATCCATGATATAACAAGTTCCATTAATTTGTATAAATGTTCTAATATAATATAGAATATTTTACTTGCGTGAATATCATCTACATTGGGTTAAATTCCTCAAATCTGAATACATTTGACTTTTGAGTCGAACTATTTACTTTCATCAAGTTCACTGAGTTTTTTGTAAGGATAACTATAAGTTTAATGAGTAAACAATTAGGAAATATGGATCAAATACTCCATAAGAATGACAGCACCTCGAGAGCTCAATAGACAACATTAAGCTGACAAGCACTGTTTTATAAGTTTAATGAGTAAACAATTAGAGATAAATTTGAAGATTAAATAGTGCAAAATTTGAAATATTTTTAGAACGTACACCGTCTTTATTGATTAGACTCTGCAATTTGTAATATCTTTATAGCAAATTATTAAATTTTTGTGTGTGTTTTTATTACTTAATTGACTAAATCAATACTATTCTTTACATGTTTGGTCCCTTAAAGGCTTAAAGCTATCTACTCATTGGAAAGTTTAAACAAGTTGATATACTACATAAAAAGGTTAGAAATAAATAAAAGGAAATAGATGAAGGACCTACTATGTCATACACTAATACCTTCATTTCTAAAACAGAGGCTTGTAAAAAACTTTAAACCCCTAAAACAAGTTTCTATTTTTGTTGGGTAAATTGAAGGTCAAATAATTTGTTCATAAGATAAAATAGCACTTTAATCTTGCTTAATCCATCTATCTTCTATACTATCTAATATTCAGCACTTGAAAAAGACATTAAATACCCCTTTAAAAAGTGAATGCTCAAACTTTATAGTGTCTATATTGGTCATTTCGCATAATTGTTTTTAAATATACACTACTTAAGGAAATTAGGAAACTTGCGAAGCTTATGTTGGAAGTCCCCCTTTTTTCGCCCCACACCTTTTCTTACCCAACCCATACACCCCATCAGTCTTCACAAACCAAAATCCTATTCACCAATAACTCAATCAAACGCAGCCATAATGAAAATAATAATAATAAAAACGCAATTTTGTCGATGTATTTATTGTCATTAGATGTTGATGATATTTTTATTTCATATGCGTTTTGATAATTATTTGACTTTGCTTTCAGATTTTCTTATATTAGTCACAAAACACCATATGTCATAATTTTCTTTTGCACAATCCATTCAAAATAATTTGATTTTTTTTTATTGTAGTATTATTTTGTCTCATTATGCTTCTTCTTTGTTTTTATTAGGTATCTTGTATGATTTGCACAATCCATTCAAAAGAACATTATTATACAACAATTAGAAACTTTTATGATTCGCAGAAGCGCACATGTAAAAAAAAAAAAAAAAAAAAAATAGGAAAATTAACATCGTTTGATCTGTTTGTGTCAAGGAGGTAGACATTTTGACCCATTAATGTAGAGACTGGTTGATTTGAGTATAGTTACTTTTTGTCAAATGGGGAAACTATGATTTAATCTAAACGGGAAATGGGTCCAAAAGTATCAAATGGGTCTAAATTTAGTGAACGTGCATTAAAAAGAACAAAACCTGATTCCCGTTAGTTTCTATCTTCTTCTCAATTTGTTTACTTTAATCTTTATTGTGTATATCCTTCAATTTTGGTTAAAAAGAGCCGCACTTCAATCCGTTTGTTAGAGGGGCTTCAATGGCTATGTCTAGCATATCGATGACATGCAGTTTTTTCTCAAGGCTGAGGACGCATTCGCAGAAAAATGTTCACTTCTAATTAACTTTTTCTATACTTTTGAACTTTTCAGTTAGGGTTTTGACTAAGAGGGTGTTTGTACAATTACACAGCATGTTACTGATAAGGCAAGGGGTTGTGTTGGCGGATTGACAACTTACTATGTTACTCCTTTTTCTCTCAATTAAACCGTCACCACAAACAATCCTCAAATAATTTTATCACATCAGTTTTCAAATAGAAACACAAATATTTCTTACTCTATCTCCCAATTGATTCTGTCATGATTGTTGATTTTTGGTTAATAATTTTTGTTTTGCAGAAGAACAAGAAGAAGGTTAATGGTTAAAGTGAAGGTGTTGTATAATGGGAAAATTTTGGGTGAAAAGACAAGTAGCTTGCAATTTCAAACCGTCTAAATCGGGGACAATATTTGGTAATCACATTCAATCCCACGGATATAAAGCTTCAATTTTCATGGTAGTACTTAAAGCTATCTTTCACGGTTTTGCACAATAAGTGTCTAATGATATGTCTAAACGAGAATGTGTTTTTACCTTTTACGGAGGTAGCTCACGACGTGTATATGAAAACAATAGGGATAATATTCAACAAAATCTGGTCGAATATTGATGGGCCAATCACTCCACAGCGCTTATTGATTATGGTTTGCTTGTTTAACCATTACTTTTATTCTCATGTCGTGATTTATCTTCTATCTTTGATTAGTGATTAATTGTTCACCATGATTTTTTAAGTTTTTATGTGGTAATTGTGTAGAATGATCTCAATACTTGACTAATGATTATGCAAATAAATGTGTTTACCATTTAATTCATGTCAATGTTGAATATTTTGATTTTTTTTTTGCTTTAGTATTATAGTTTTTAATCTTTGCCACCTAGATCTAATCCTATTTAGGGAATCGAATTGATAATTCATTTATAAATTTTATTAACCAAATATATCCTATTAGTCTATATCTGCTTTAAAGTAGGTTTATATATTTATCATGAGGGGAGTTATTTTGCAAACCAAACAATGCTCACATACCACCTTTCATTTAAATATGATCGATGGCTGAGATTAAAAGACAATTTACCAATTAAAAAAGACAACTAAATGCAGAGGGGCAGTTTGGTACATTTACAACAAACACAAAATACACCGGATCTTCATTATCTCTCTCATTATTCACTCTCAACAAACACACACTAAAACACACACTACTGAAATAAAAAACCCAATCAAAAACCACCATAACTTCCGGCATCACAGCCCCCGATCCCAATCCCCATTCCAACTGATGAGTATTTCCGTTCATCATCAATCACCAAACTCACCACGTCATCATCTCCATCTTCAAACGAAATAACAAATGAAGTTCCAACTAAAAATTGGTTAAAATAATCGATTTCAGGTATAGTAATAGACTTTCATTTACATTAAGAAGATTAAAAACCTATTTTACTTTCTATTAATGTTATTTATGCTTAAATAATGATGCGCACTATTTAAAGAATTCATGTTGAAGATTTTTTGATTTTACACTATTTAATGAATATTTAATGAAGTTATTGCGATTTTTTGTGAAGAAAATTGTGATAAGAAGTTAGGTTTTCACTGTTTATAGAGAATTTGTTAATGTTATTGTGATGAAAAGTAAGATTTTGAGATATAGGTAGATCGAGTTGAAGTTATTGTGATGAAAAGTGCGATTAGAAGGCTTAGCTTATTGAAAAGTAAACACATAGCATGAGGTTTAGAATAAGGTAAAGCCTCCGGCCAAGCCTTATCAAAGTGAGGGCGCAACCACAACCTTTCTAATTTGTTTGGCTCAGTTTGGCTTCTAACCTGTTTCCCCAAAGGCATAGACATTAGGCTTTCTAATCTGTTTTATTGTGTATATCACATATGATATAGTAAAATAATCAGTTATAGATAGATTGAGTTGATATTGTTGTGATGAAAAAGTATGATTAAAGGTTTAGGATAAGGCAAAGCCTGCCGCTAAGATTTCTACTAAACTGCTTTCATTGTAGCTTGCCACATAGCCTTTGTAAAAATGAAGGTGTATTCTATGGCTAGGCAAAAAGCTTCACCAAAGGCCTTCTAAACAGCTTTTATTGTATATTACACACACCATATTATAATTTTTGCTACTGCTCACTAATTTTATCACACTTTTATTTTATCCCACAAACCAGCAAATCCTGGATGAAGCACACTAGCAAATCCTTCATGAAAAAGAAGCGGAACAAATAGCTATTGAAACAGCCTCTCCAATTATTAAAGAAGTACCAGTTGTAGACAATACTAAATTGGAAGAGTTAACAGATCATAATCATAAACTTGAGGTATTTACAAGAATTTGAAGTTTACATCCACTCATTCCAATTATTTTGAGTAATATACGAAAAATAGCCCCTCGTAGATACTATTTGAAAATGTGAACCTGATTTAGAAAAATGGGTCCAAAGTGAAAGGAAATAGCCCCTCATAGATGCTATTTAAATATGCGGTCCTGATTGCACTTTTTAGAAATCTCCTATTCAAATACTCCGAAGTATTGAGGAGGGAAAACTTCCAGAATCTAAACCAAACGAAAGGGGTGCGTATTGTAGTTTACTCTTTCAGTTAGTTTAAGTCGACCTTATACTATTCAAAAAAGTTTGCAGAAGAGGTTGAGTTGGATCAAGTTGAAGTTACAAGGGAAGGGGATTTGGATCAATCAGAAGTTACAAGAGGAGAGGTGTTGGATCAAGCATGAATTTCAACATAAATCGTCTGCATATTTTTATTTAATATCTTTGATTATTATTTGTTTTGTCGGATTGTGTTGAAGAAATTTGAGTAACAGACCTAGACATGATTGTTTGATTATTACTGAGTTTTTATATGAAATAGATTGTTGCTGATTGTTTTCTAGAGTTTTGGATACTTTCATTTGAGTTATCACATATGATAATCCAGAAGTAATTTTTTAGGTGTGTTATCATATATGATAATTCTCTGATATCATATATGATTTTACACTTGGTTTTTTCCATTTTGATTTATCATATATGATAACTTATAAAGAAGGGTATATTATGATTGTGTTCAAGTGTTTTTGTTTCTTTCATTTTAGTTATCACATATGATAAAATTCTGAAGCAAATTTTTTTAGTGTATTATCATATATGATATTTATGTATGATACTTCTTTTTTGCAGTGTGCTATAAAACAGTCGATTATCGATAAACAACAGCCATTAGAATTGATTTATCAATTTGTGCAATAAAAACTTAAACAAGACATTCAAAATCGCATCCAGAAATGTTTCGCCATTTTCATTTCTTGACAAATGATGGCAACGTAGTACTTAGAAAGTTAAACCATTATCCTACCTGGAAATTTAAACTGTCTTGTAAATTTATAATATCTAATCACTTACCAGAACATCACATTGTTTTTATTTTTTTATATCATATATGATACTTGATTTTCTTTTGTATTTTTTTATAGGTTTATCATATATGATAATTCACATGTTTTTTCAAATCGTTTGTTATATCATATATGATACTTGATTTTCTTTTGTATTTTTTATAGGTTTATCATATATGATAATTCACATGTTTTTTCAAATCATTTGTTAAATCACATGTGATACTTTTTTTCCCCATATATGTGATTTAACATCCTATTTTTTGCTTTTGAATAATCATATGTGATATTTATATTTTAGAAAGTAGTAAGAAACTATCACATGTGATTTAAAAATTATTACCACACACATGTTATATCATATGTGATTTTTAGTAAATTCACATGTGATATTTTACTAGTTTTTGTAATAACAAAACTATCACATGTGATTTAAAAATTATTACCAGACACATGTTATATCATATGTGATTTTCAAAAAAATCACATGTGATTTTTTACTAGTTTTTGTAATAAGAAAAAGTACATAGATATTGAAATAACTGAAAAATAAAATGCCATTATAAAGGAAGAAATCACGTGTGATTTTTAACATTTCAATCAAATTACACTTAGACTTATTGACAAAGAAATGATGCCCAGTGTGATTTTTAACATTTCAATTAAATTACACTTACACTTATCGACAAAGAAATGATGCCCAATTCTGTAGCTAGTAAGTGGCTTATTTGGAGACACCAAACCATGAAATCAGAAGTACATAATTACATTTTTGAAAGGTGTCATCTACTTAAGAGAATTCAGTTATTTAACAAGTTCATTAATTCATAGTAAATTCGCTTCAATTCCAAAAATGATGGTATGTCAGCAGGCGCTTCTTCAACAATGTTCTCTCCTTTTGCCTTCTTTTTCTTTGTAGTATCAGCGTCCAAAACTCTTGGACTAATCTTTCTAGAGAGAATCTGTGCACGCACATAATCTTGGCGGTCCAAACACAAACGGACCTGTACATGATGAAGTTCATGCTATCTCAATCTTGTTACAAATAATAATATTAAAAAATTGATGAATCTCCTACTTGTTAAAGAATGAAATCGATCTTTTCAATTTTTGCCATAGCACCAAAAGTTTCAACCTCTATTATACAAATCAAAGGTAAGTGCTACCGTAAGAAAGAGTAACATCATTTCCATTTAGGATATTAAAAGACTATTTACAAACTGACCGCAATCTCTTGCATCAAATCAACAGCCTTCGCTATTTGGCCTTGTTCTTCCTTGATCTTAGCTAGCCTTTTGATCAATTGAGCTCAACAAAAATCTACCAAAAGCAAAGGTGAATTCAAAAGTTGAAAACAAACTTCTTAAGTCAAGAACTCAAGATACATAATACATTTATATCAGGAAGCTTACCTTCCCAGCTAACGCTGTTAAATGTTTTGATAAGCTCAATCTTAAACAAACTTTCCCTAGCTCTACTAATCCATTTAACATGATCAAAACTAGCTTAACAATATCATAACAACGTAATTGTAACAATAACAACTAAATATCACATGTGATATAGCTAACAAATAAGCTAATCTAAAAACAACTTAATTCTATAAAAACTGCATAACTAGATCATAAGAGGTCACACTAAATCATCTTAATAATATCAAAACTACCTATTTCTAATCATAACACATCACATCAAAAAACAGCTTAACCATATCATAACAACTTAATTCTCACAATAAAAAGATAAGCTTACTAGAAGCAATTTGAGTTTCACTGATTTGTACGTAAGCAATAATTTCTTCAGTATAGTATACTGAGCCGTAACAAGAATCTGTCGCAACTGAAATTGACGCAACCGAATCCATAACACCAGAATCTGTCGTAACCAAATTTGACGAATCTGAATCCATAACACTTGTAACAACCGAAGCCATAACACCTAATTCATTATGCAAAGACACGAATCTGAACTCAATTAGCTTAATTAATAGATCAAAAATCGAATATGATGAATTAGAAGGAAAAAATCGAATATGATAAATAACTGGATGATAAATACCGTGATGATGAATAACATGAGATGAATTAGATTATTAGAAGATCGATTGATCAATTAAACATAAAAAATTACGGTTAGAAGATGAAAATTGGGATGAAGGAGGGTTAGGTGAGAGAGTAGAGAGGAAACAAGGAGAAGAAAACACACGTTTTTTGTGTGTGAAAAAATGGGACGGGAATTAAAAGTTAGTTATTATATCTGTCAAAAATACCCCTGTAGGTGTAAATATTAAGTTTAATCTTAGCCATTAGATGAAAATAATGAAGGGTGGGGATTGGTCCCTTCGTATGTAGAAAAAGTTTGGTCCTCAAATGATCTTATATCATTTATCATTTAGTAAACCTAAACTAGTTGTGACACCCGTGTTGGAATTGCATATCTAGGTTAGTTCTCGCGCTAGGTTATTCTCCGTTTTAACGCCTGAGATTTGGTGTAGTTGAATTTGGAATTGTGTGTATTGCATGAGTAGTTCAGGCTGGGTTAGCTTATCTAGCCCTTGCCTTAAATTGCCCATAGGAGGTGTCCCTTAATTAACCATGTCAAGATCACCTCAATTAAGATTATTTCTTGGAATTTGCATTGTTAGATAGTTGCCTTTATCTACGAAGCTCAATTGAAATATGCTGACCCCTTTCAATGGAATCGAGAAAGTCTATGCCACCTATGAGATTCCAACTCGGTACCAGAGGCAACCTGTCGTAGCCCGTGTCAACCCAGGAGTAAAATTTTCTCGTGTTGATGATATACCCTATCAAAGAGATGTCCCAACAACAATTGTGGTTGAAACTTCTGAAAAGGTGGATAACATGGCTTTATTAAGCAAAGGTAGTGACAGTTACCTGAGCCAATTAGCAACCATTAATCAACTTTGTGTTTGAATCATCTTTTTTAAGGCACGTTTTGTCTTGGTGAGCCCCCTTATCC
>JARVZY010009717.1:0-24517 GCA_030686995.1 Artemisia argyi
GTTACATCATCCCCTACTTAGGGAAATCGCGTCCCGAGATTTCAACTACTATAGTCACCACTCACAACAGCAAAAGGAAATTTATGAATTTTTAAGCGGATAAATACCACACCATAAAATCACAGAGAAAGAATCGCAAAAATATGAACCGACTAAATACTCGAATTCACACGATAGAAAACATCCCGTCACTCCAACGATACACGCAAATAGATACACTCCCCGATCAATAACACCAACAATCCAAACGACTTCTCACAAGTAGGTACGATACCCCCGAACCAAATGAAAAGCCAAATGGTAACCGCAAGACGCACTCACAAATGACGGATACCCATAAAACAAACATTTATGAATACCTCGCATCTAACTTCCACTCTAAAATCCAACTAAAAACGATCTACTTCACCAACCACATCAACAAACAAATTTGGGTACTTAAATTTCATCTGATCCTTACGTTCCCAAGTAAACTTAGGACCACGCTTAGAATCCCACCATACCCTTACCAACGCTATCTCACCAAACTTCAAACCCTTAACATCTCGATCCATAATCTTAATAGGTTTCTTGACAAAACGGAGGGTCTTGTCAACCTTACATTCATCTAATGGCACATGCAGACTAGCATCTGCCAACCACTTCTTTCCATTAGATACGTGAAACATATCATGTACACCACTTAATTCCTCAACTTACTTCAACTGGTATGCCACAAATCAAATCCTTTCCGTAAATCTCAAATGGTCCTACGTATCTCGGTGCTAGCTTGCCTTTCTTATAGAAACGCACAACACCCTTCCAAGGAGATACTTTTAACCTCACAATATCACCAACACCAAACTCTAAGGCTTACAGCAATAATTCGCATAACTCTTTTGGCGATCTCTTGCTGCCTTAAGTCTTTCCTTAATCCAAAAACCTTATTCGTAGTCTCTCGTTCTAGTTCAGGACCAATTAGTTAGCTTGTTCCAACCCTTGCCCACAGAACTGGTGACCTACATTACCTTCCATACAACTTTTCACACGACACACACTCATTACTAGGATGATAATTGTTGATATAGGAGAACTCAGCTAAGGATAAATGTATACCCCGGCTTTCTCCAAAATCAAACACACCCATGCTCTCAGCTCACCATCCATCTCCTGATTTGTACGCTCACTTAGTTCACTCATTTAAGAACGATAAGTCGTACTCATCTTCATACGCTATCTCAAGGCTCCATAAAACATTTACCACATTCGCGGAGTAAGTATTTCATCTTGATATAAGCTGATTGTCGCGACACCCCACGTCTCTCTACCAACTCATCAAATGAAATGTCTCACCAATTCCTTCTCAACAAAATCTCCAAGTATCTCTGACCGTTGCAACACCATAATAATCGTTGACATCAACACTCACCTTCAAGCATATCAACCACTTGCGAAGGTAATAATACGTCTTATCCATTCTCGGATGTATCTTATACCTTGCATGATTGATGTCCTTAAGCTTCCTCTCCATGAAATCATTAGCGGGTCCGCAAAGTACAATCCTCCATCTTTGTTCCTTTCCATTTACTGGTCTAAACCAAGTAATCATTCTTCTTTCATGTTCTCAACCTTGAGCCTCTCCCTCTAGGCTGCCAGTATCACCCTCTTAACTCCGAACCGAATTATCATAACCATTGCTCACAAACATCCAAGTTTCACTCGTCACTCCCGCTCATCGCTCTTACCACGATGTCCGCCCTTCCTTAACGGTGGCGAATCAGACAATCGTAGTTACTGAGAAATTCCACACCCAACTTCTCTTCAACATATATTAACTTCTTGTCAAATATATGCTAAAGATTCTTATGATCCGTGTAGATAACACATCCTGTTCCATACAAATCTCATCTCCAAGTTCTATTTCCCAACCTTAAACCATGTATCATACAGTTCCTCTTATGGATCTTCCACCTCCGTGATGCCTACGCAATCTATAGAAAGATAGAAATGAACCGTCAATAGTACCTGCCAATCCTGAGGACAATCGTCTCTCAGATGGTGTCTCAGGTACTCTTCGCCACTTTTATCTTACTAATGTCCACGAACACTCATACTTAATATTCCTGAAGAACGTACATCTTAAAGCTACACCTCTCACTTGAACAACTTGGCAAACACCCTCTTCTTCTTCAACGAACAAATTGATAATCAAAACGACAATCTATCCTAAGTAAATGACGCGAACCATGAAACCGGTCGAACTAAAACGTATGTTAACGAACTCAAAAGGGGTACGAATTACCGACTAACGAAGTAACGAACATCAAAATCAAAGCTAGAAAACACAATAAGAAAATTTTCTCCCAATAAAAGTAGACACGGATAAAATGCTCATGAAAACCCATACAAAGAAAATATAAAATACACGTACCCATAAAACATCCACAAACGTACCTCAACGAAAGAAACACTCGATGAACCAAATACATAACAAGTTTGGCAAATGAGAACCATAGACAGTTCTTATTCCCTTTCTCGACCTTCCAGAAAACAAATGAACACCGTTTTTCAAAAGACATATCTTAAACTTATACATTTTTTAATAAAATATATATAAACCTTTTTATGTAAGACATCAACATAACCATTTTTTTTCCACACTTCCTTTTCACCATAAAAATAATAGTTTCCAATAAATGACCTTGAAATACCCCAAACGAATTTTAAAATACCATAAGGACTTTAACACAACCTCTTAATCGAACGCGAAAGACATTGAAGAATTCCGTAATCAAAATAATCCTCAAACGAACTCATACCAGTGAACACTCACGCAAATACATTGCAAACCAAACGATGAACTTACAGACTCATTCGTACAACGATCAAACCAAAATCATAGAAAAACACCGACACTAACAGGTCACAAAACATGTCACGAAATTCAATTGGTGTGTGTAAATGAGGGATCAAATATCCACACCAACTCGTCACGAACCAACAATACTTGAAGAATAGCATAACATTCATCCGAGGAATGAATGTAAGGAATAACCAAAGAAACGAACCAGTATCCAACAAAACGAATTCGATTACCCAACATCTATCACTACGTCAAATAGAAAGAATATGGCATCTGTACCATCATGGTACGAATAGGAATGCCAACCAAAGAATTAGGTATATAAACGGAACGTCTAGCAAACGAATCAACTCAAATACCACAACATAAGTACCCATCGACAATTGAGGTATTAACATATGATAGGTAGAATGGAATCTTACCACCTACACACCCCAACATATAACGACTGCCCAAACGGCTAAGAGAATACTTCTCTAACCATACAGCCATCACCAATCATGATATCACATACCATCTACCACAACATATAACAACAAACATCAATCAATGCGATAATGGTCACAAGTTCACGTGTGCGATACCCTTATAATTATGTTCGCGACCATAGTTATAAGCCAATTTCACACGCATACTTACTTCCAAAACCACACATCTCAATGATAACGCACATATACCACATAGCACCTAATACACCATGCAATCCATGCCATCATACTTGCAAGTCCACTTGTGTTGTGACGCATGTATAATTATGTTGGCCACCATAATTATCTATGCCCCCTTTCATAAGTGTACTCCCTCCTATGAAAACACATCATGCAAACAATCATACAAACAAAAACAAGAGATGTCGCAAACACTCATCTCGCATGGAACAATTTCCAACGATCACGTAAACTCTATAATCAAAATCACTTGGATAAGGTCGATCCAATATCCAAGAGTAATCACGCTCCAACATGGCTCCAGACGGCAAAAGACAATATACGAATTCCAAAACATAACACAAAACAAAAGACGTCGCATAATGGCTCAACTCCACTGTCACACTTATCTCCCCACTCAGATCAATTCAACTTACTACTCGCTGTGGACTCTAGATCCGAATCCACACCATTTCATCCTAACTCCCTTTCATCTTTACTCAACCAACCATTCATGTTTCATACACGTTGAGGTAGTCGACAACATGCAAAACCATCTCCATTCTTTTCTTCCAATTCTACATAATTCACAAGCGCATACCAATCACGAGGTTTAGACTAAACCACATCTCCTTCTTCGGTGAAGTGAGGACACTACCAAGGGTATTTGCTAATGGCTCCATCTCCAAAAGTCTTCATGGTTCCAAACCTCTCCACTTCTTCTCCACCAACGTTTCCCATAAACATCCTCTCCTTGTCCGAACGTAGATACATGCTATCAGAAACTTGGATTCTGCGTTTAGTCTGCTTCATCCTACCACCTCTCTCGCATCCGATAGCTATAACGGCTGTCCAACGAAGCATCTTACGCGCGAAAGACAATATAATAAAGTCGATATATACAATACTACGTATATAGAATAGAATAGACGTCCGAAACTCAATAAAACATCTCATAAATATAGGAAAATAGACATATAAAATACTATACTTACACATAGTTTCTAAATGCAACTATATGAGGGACTCCTAGGTTATAGTCTAGGTCAAACTGCCTAATTCTCTATAACCTGGCTCTGATACCAATCTGTCACACCCCGCCACGGCGGAAACGCGCGGGTGTAACTTCATGGATATCATCACAACACCTGGTGTCTATATAGAGAACAACTACATGCACATAAATAGAGCAATGTACAAACACAAAGTGTTGTAACAATACCCCAAAATAAAATAACCAAAACAAAACATAAATCCAAACATAGATGATAAACCACTTCCAATGCAACTAAGGTCTCGTCTATCCACATCCTTCTATCTTATCCTTAGAAAGCTCACCTGAAAATGATGCTTAAAACATCAACATAATGTTGGTGAGATTCATAGGTTTGACACTCAACACACAAGGCAACCGAATTCACTGTGATTACAAAATATAGCTGGATAAATAATTATAGTTATCATATAGCTACATGCATTTGCAAGTTAATATTCACACACAAAGGCAACAACACTCATAAGGCAACCAATAGGACGGCTAGTGACCTCCAACCCCACAATGATTACATTTGGACGGCTCGTGTCCCCTGACCCCATTAAACATCAATTAGGTCGCATGTGCGAGCAACAGGATAAGCATCCTCCTAATTAGATCCCATTAAACATATTAAACATCAATTAGGTCGCATGCGCGAGCAACAGGATAAGCATCCTCCTAATTGGATCCCATTAAACATATTAAACATCAATTAGGTTGCATGCGCGAGCAACAGGATAAGCATCCTCCTAATTGGATCCCATATATATCCACACAAGCAAATAATCACACATAGCATGCATACGATAACATTATAGGTCCAAGCTCTTTAACACCACACACATAATCACAGTAAATCAAATCATTTAAGACAAGCATCATTCCCATCCCAAGTTTAAAACAAAGTAAAAATATGGGACTATGAACTCACCTTAAACTCCGCAGCTTCCACAAAAACAATTCACAATCTATAGCACACAAAAATAATCCACATTACACAAGGTCAAGCTAAAAGCTACAACCCATGTAATATACATATGATGGATGTCTAAGACTCATATGACCCACCATGGATCTCCTAGACACCATACTAACCACTACCATAACCTAACACTCACTAAATCCCTTGCACCTTTAAAATCAGAAAATGCAGAATTTTGGGTACATTCACCCACATAAAATCACGACAAATAAAGCTCAACAACTCACACCAAAAATTTACCATGGTCTCTCATAAGCATAGAAGTTAATCCCAGAAGGCCATGGACCAATAACACACATAAATACTCATAAGAAATTCAAACTTGTCAACTACTCAAATTCGGATCCGAACGCACACCAAAAAGTTTTGATTCTAAATAAATACTTCCACAAGTTTTTATCGCGAATCCTTTTCTTGGTAGTCTAATATAACCTAAAACTTAACTATTCCAGAAGGCCTAGTCAAAATACCACTTTTACAACCACATGACACCCTCAAACTTTTACCCAAAATCTGTCCCTGTTTGACAGCTTTGACACCTTAACAAAGAAAAATCAAAAGACTGACTTCCCGACCTTAAAATCGATCGTGGCTGGACTTTTTGGAAAGCTCTTTCATTATAATTCAATTTAGACCTAAAATTCGTGACCTAACTCATTACCATCTGTTATTTACACTCACATCTTTATAGCCTTACAAATCTGTCCAAACCCTAACTCAATAACTAGCATGTTTTACGCTCAATTCTCTTAACCAAACATCATACTATTACTAATTACTGATCCGAACATGTTTAATAACATTAATTTACTGAAGTTAACCCAAACCCTAATCCATCATATAATTATTAAATGAATTATATTAATAAATCAAACAATAGAACATGTATTTTAAGAATTTTACCTTGATTCTTGATTATTGCTTCACAATTATAAACCCTAATTTTTTTTCTCCCTTCTTTAGCTCCTTGGATCGACTCAAATGCAGGAAAAAACGTTTTAGGGGTGTTTGGGTTGGTATATATATTAATTATAGATAATCCTTATCATTAGGTGTTGTAATTTGGCTCAAATTGGGTTTCATTTTCCTTCTTTTTTTTCTTAGCCGATTTTTATACCTTATATATATATATATATATATATATATATATATATATATATATATATATATATATATATATATATATTATTAACTTAATTATTACACTCAAAACCTTATACTTTTCATATTTTATGTATTCCCATATCGAAACCTAACGTCTTTTGTGATAGACCTTAATTTTACGATAAACCGAAAAATAATCATTTTCAAAATAAGGTTTTCAAAAATAGAATTTCACACTCTTTTTGAAATATAACTTCATAAAAAACAAATCCCACGTAACTTAGTAACGCTCAATTACTTGAACGAAGCCTCGTTACGCAAAAACACAAAAACACCAAAACTACACAAGTCATTTCTACACCACAAAGGTGATCAAAATGAACTTTCCCAAATTCCAAACTTTCCAAATCACAATAAAACCATTTACGCAAAGGGATTTAGTGCTAAAACTCACCTATATCACTCATATATCACTTTAAACACCTAATACACACCAAACAAACGTCAACCGAATCAAGACTATCAGTCAAACTGACCTGCTAAAACAACGGTTGTTACACATGGCGGCTAGTTGACGGCGTCACGAGCTAATACATGACGCCGTCAAAGTGTAAAGTCTATATATAGTTTTCCAATTTTCATTCATTAGTGTGCAACTTTGAGGGAATAAACCCTAGGTCAAATTTTCCAGCTTTTTCAAGGGTTTCAACCCCTTGATTCTTCCATGTTCAATTGAAGAGAAGTATTCATTCAAATCATTCAATATGTCTATGTGTTGTGTGATTATATCTTACGCTTGTCTTCTCTTTAACATGCTAGGCTAGATCTTTCTTGTGTTTGCTTAGATGTAGTGAAACCTAGATGTTAATTATGGGTTGATTGTTTGTTTATAATTGTTACGGATGATTGTATTCGATGTTAGGCTTAAGAAAACTAGCAGACTTCCATTGGTAACTTGTTTGAACGTCTTAAGAAACATGATCGGAGGTGTACTGCGATTTTTGGTTGTATTCAATGCATAAGAGACTTCTAATGATCCCATGTTAGGAGCTTCTAACGGCTCGACATAGGAGTGAAGTAGGATCTTATAGAGTTAGGGAATATTGTACACGACCCTACGACTAGTATTAAAGAATATGACCCGTCTTCCACGCAATTGTAACAAGCTAATCAACCTGTAAAAGATATCTAGGGAGTAATGAAATGTAAGTAAACACAACTTTCCTCATTATTGTTTCCACCACATTAGTATAATAATTTTATTTTCATTTTTGTTATTTTATTTTGATTGCATCTCTAGTTTATTGGGTTAGTTGGCTAGCAACTAATTCTGTCCACTTCTTCAAAAACCTGAGATTTTAATTGCTTTCCATAAAATATAAAAATATAAAAAGAATCATCCCTCACCTCTAGACCTAGTTTAGTAGGTTTTCTAATCCTAGCGACACTATTCCTGAGTTGAACGATCAATCCCCCGGTCAATGTTGCAAAAATCGTGAATCGGTCCCGAGGCGGTCGGGGGCCGAGTTGCGATTTTTTCCCGATTAATCGGCCGCCTCGGCCGACTCGGCCGATTACCTTGTAATTTTCTACAAGTTCCAGGGCCGAGGCCGATTAATCGCCGATTAATCGGCCGCCTCAGCCGATTTTTGCAACACTGCCCCCGGTACTTGTCACTATACTATACTACAATGATCAGGTACACTGCCTGGTGGGGGTTGTAAGCTTCTCGAGATCCCTTGAGAGGTAAAACCTGTTGCCAGGGCGCAATTCCCACGTATCAAGTTTTTGGTGCCGCAGCCCGGGGAATAGTTATTGTCTAGGTTAGGATTTCTTTTTATTAGGTCTACTTGCTAGATTCCTTTCTAGTAAGATTTTTATTTTTATTTTTAGGTCTTCTTTAGTCTATCTTATTTCTTCGTTTCTTTGTTCATAACTTTTACCATCCGACATCATGGAAGGTGGTAACATCTTTGAACCCATCAACCCACCACAACAAAACCACCCACAAAACCCACCATTAGCAAACCAACCTCCTAGGCCCCGAACTTTAGGAGAGTATTCCCATCCTAGCCACCAAGGCTATCGAAACACTATTGAGCTCACTCAAGGAGCCAATGTGTCCCCCTTGCGATCCGACATCATCCAGTTGGTGCAAAGCGGATGTGCATTCCATGGACTTTGTTCCAAAGATCCTAATCAACATCTCAAGGATTTCCTTAAAATCGTAGATTCCATAGACTTTGATGTTGTAACTAGAGAGTCGACCCGATTACGTCTATTCCAATTCTTTCTACGTGATCAAGCTAGTCAATGGCTTGAACGTTTACCCGAGGGATCCATCACCTCATGGGATGATCTCACCACTCGTTTCCTTGCTCAATTTTTCCCACCGGGAAGAACTACCAAGCTTAGAAATGATATCTTGATGTTCCAACAACGTCAAGGTGAAACTCTATATGAAGCATGGACTCGTTTCAAGGACTTACTCCAAAAAGTCCCTCATCATGGCATAGATCTTTGGCTCCAAGTCCAAATCTTCTATGACCATATCGATCTCTCCACAAGGCGAACCATTGACCAATCGGCCGGTGGCAAGCTACGTAATCTAAATGCGGAAGAATCATGGGAACTCATAGAAGATCTTGCTCTCTATGACAACGAAAGTTGGAATGATCCCCGTGATTTGAACAAAACGGTCAAGGCAATATCTTTGCCTTCAAACAATTCTAGCACTCCCGACCGTAGGATCATGGAACTTGAAGACCAAGTCAAGTTTCTCATGAAATCCTACGAAGCTCCTAAGACTTCAAGCCAAGTTAACAAAATCACTTCTTCATGCGAATTATGTAGTGGTCCCCATGACACTCGTGATTGCGTGAAACTCCCCGGACAAGCTTTTACGGATTAAGCATCCTCGCGTACCAACGAAGCGGGAGACAAGTGGTACACTTTCAAACCCGAGCCAAACCCTTACGGTGATTCCTACAACCCTTCTTGGAAAAATCACCCGAACCTTAGGTGGAAGCAAAACCAAAACATGCCCCAAAACAATTCTTCCAATCCACCTAATTGTTACCAACCAAACGGTCCACCCTCTAACCGTACTTTCAACAACAATCCTTCCAATAAATATGGTAGTACCAATAATCTTGAAGGATTGATGTCCAAATTTATGGCATCTCAAGAAGCACGCATAACTAAGTTTGAAACTGAATTCAATCAACAACAAACGGAGATGACTAATAAGATTGACAACTTGTTGAAAGCCCTCAACAACTAAGTGCTAACTACACCTAGGAAGGACACTAGGGACACTAGTAGTGGAATCCAAATTTAGGACCCCTCATCATCCAAACACGTCCACTTTGTCAAAGTTGTCACCATTAAGCCAATAGATAAGAATTTAGAAGAAGGCGACAAGGATGAAGTTGGAATTGAAACCGGGACTAAGAATGAGATTAAGGAAGTTGAGGATATTAAGGACGAAAAGTTAGAAGAAGTAGAAAACGTAGAGGAATACTTTGATAAGTTACCCACCAAGGAAGAACGTGAATATCATAAGGATCAATTCGATGACCCCGAGACACCTTACGTCCTTGGTTCACCACTCATCAAAACAGGAGATCCCTCTAACATCAACATACCATGCAACATTGGGCATATGCATGTGTGGAAAGTTTACATCGATCTTAGGTCTCCTATAAACATCATGACTAGGACCTATTATAACTGGGTAATGAAGAAGCAACTTGGATATAGGATGATGCCTAACACGAATTGGATGAGCAACTTTGTAGGAAGAGTGAAAGGATTACGTGTCTTTGTAGGAAACTTCACTTATGTTACCGACTTTGTGATTGTAGAGGATATTCGTCCGGTAATAGATGGTTGCCTAAGTCAAGTAGTGTTCGGAAAACCATTTGTTGAGGCCTCTAAGATGAGTTATGACCCGTCCCTAGGGATAATTAGATTCAAGGATGAGAACGATGAGATTGCTTACCAAATGCCCTATAAGATTGAACAATACCATCTTCTATCAAACCTAGAAAAGGAACACAAGCAAGCGGTTTACTATAGGAATGACGAGGATAGGGGTAGAGGAGTAGATTATGTCATGAGTAGAATACTCGGTTTCTATAAGGAATGTTTGCAACTAGGTCCGGAATACAAAACTAAGATTGGAGATGACCTAGAGAATGAGACCAATGATGAGGTCACGTAATTGCCCATGACCTTGAGTCTAGCTACAAGACTCCTAAATAAAGAAAAGTGCTTCTTGGGAGGCAACCCATGTTTTGTTTTTATTGTTGGTAGATCATATTTCAAACTAAAATTGTGAAAATGCTTTATTTTGTTGTTTAACTTCGTCTTAACTTCATATAAAGGTATTTTGCAAAAGCTAAGTGTAAGGGGAAACCCCAAATTTGTTTCTAAGAACGAAAATGATCTTAATTTACCACAATATTAAATGAACATGTATATTAGTATTTGTTAGAGTCAAATGCTTGTATCGAGTCATAATGATGTTTTGCAGGATTTTCCAGGAAGTAGGACATAAGTTTTTCTAGAAATTTTTCGGAAACTTAACATAAAGATTTCTGCAGGTCACTTCTGACGGCGTCAGGGTTTAAAACCTGACAGCGTCACGTGTAAAATTCTGGAAATTTTGCGAGTTTTGTTTTTCTAACTGAGTCTTAAAAGTTTTTGTTAATTATTTAGTTTTATAAAATCCAGGAAGTCTGCAAACATTCATTACACAAGCATTATATCTTAAATTGTTTTCTAGGACTTGTTAGTATATATAGATTACCGCCGATTTTACGCGAGGTTGCCTTGATTGTTTTCTCAGGTTTAACAGGTTATATATGACAAGAAGATGATTTATATTTCTGGAAGGGAGGCTTTGAACATTCATTTTCTTTGAGGAAGATCTAACCTTGTTAACACATTATCCACACCGAACGAATCAGGGGAGTATTTGTTTTCATTCTTTTACCTATTTTACTTTTACATTCTTTAATTGAACATTGGAGACAATGTTCATCCAAAGTGTAAGGAGAGGGTAAATGATGATACCTTATAGGATACAATTGCACTTGAGTTTGTTTGTTTGATGGTAGGTGTGTAATAAAACTAAGAGAAATACTTGTTAGTGTAATTTTAGCGCCAAATTTAATTTTTTTACAACATTTAGGAGTGAAACTTTAGTCTTAACAAGCGTCTCATGGATAGGAGTTGTATAACTAGCACAAAACCGTACTATTCAGAAAAATTTTCCACTCAAATATGTGAGGTTCGCCTTTAGATTTGATAGGAAAAGCATTCATTATTAGTGCTTATGAGTGTACCGGTAGCATTTAGATGCTAGAACTTGAGTTAGTGATGCATCCCGAGACCGCTAGTGATACTACATTCGTGTAGTAGGATTTACTACATGATAAGAGGCATTAGGATCACCCCTTGTGTTAAACCCATATCATAATTACTTTACCATTTAAGTCATATTACTTGACAAGTAAAGTCAATTAATTTTTCCCACACCTTAGCGTTGTACTCATTTTTAGAACACGATACCCCTAGTACACCCCTCCGAGCCTATCTTTTCATTTCTAACTTTAAGCATCTTACTTAAAGGAAGAATTTGTTACAACCAACCCAAATGTACAACCAAATCGCCTTAGCCTTCCGTGTATGCACTCATTTTTAGTGCATTATTGTTATTTGTTTAAACCCTTAGTTAATTATCTAATTGATTACATGGTTGCTAAGTCGAGTCATATCTTATACATATTGTTTTGGGACGATTGGGACACATGGGTAAGGTACTTGTGTTATGGAGTAATGGGGAAGAACATCATATATTACCCCATATGTACGTTAATCTTAAAAAATACTCTAAGTGTTTTGATTATCTTGATTCGAGTCATTAGAGTAGTTTATTGTAAAGTATGTAAAAATTCAAGTGTAAGGGGAATGTACATTCCCTATGATGTATTATTTGGGATGGTAGGGTAAGAGTGTATGAAAAAAAAAATCAAAAAATTAAGAAAAAGAAAAAAAAATAGAAAATGAAATAGAGAAAAAAACATACGGACTACCATCCCGTTTCATTCTATGTTTATTTTATGTTTTTTGTTATTTTTGATTCATTAGCTTAAGTCGAGTCGAGTCTTGGCTTAGCAACGCCATATTGTACATGTAATTAACCAAGATAATTAACTCGACACTAGTAAATATTGCCTTTATCCAACAAAACCGTGTTTTCCATATCCCTACACCTAACGTTATAACCCTTTAAAAGACCTCTTTGATAGTTTATCCTAGGTGCTTACGCCAAGTGGTGGAGGTTTGATCCTTTCCCAAGCCTATGTTAATCTATTTGCTATGACAGGTAGTGAGAGATGTTTTCCATTTCCTTATTGTGATATATACTTTATTACACCTGAGAGATGTGAGTACCTAAACACTATTTGTGAGTTGCTAGTGTATGACCTCCGTGCTTGCTTTTGGTTTTTAGTGGAACGATTATTTGTTGTAATTACTTTTATATTAGTGTTAAATGACCCCTAACTTGTATTTTGATTAAAATAAAAGCGCATTTGCTTGAGGGCAAGCAAATCTCAAGTGTAAGGGTATTTGATGAGGCGAAAAGTGTACCACTTTTAAGGGGTCATTTAAGCCCGAATTCGAGATTATTTGATCAAATTGCCCTAAATCGTTTCTTTTGTCATTTTAGGTACTTTTGGAGAGAAATCTGAAAAAGGAAGCATTTTGGACGTTTTTGGAGCATAAAAGTGACGAAAACGGCAAAGTCTCAAATTTCATTGCTGGAACAGTACCTGACAGCGTCAAGATTCTACACGTGACGGCGTCAAGAGTTACAAAAGAGGTGGATATGGAACTTATAACGTGACGGCCCAGAGAATTTTCAAGCTTATGGCCTGACCGCGTCACCAAGGCCGTCAGGGTCCAAATACTAGTGACGGCCCAGAGTATTTCTCCAGATGACGGCGTCACAAATTGATCTAAGCAATACGATTTTATCATGGCGGCGAGTTGACGGCGTCACGAGCTAATACATGACGCCGTCAAAGTGTAAAGTCTATATATAGTTTTCCAATTTTCATTCATTAGTGTGCAACTTTTAGAGAATAAACCCTAGGTCGAATTTTCCAGCTTTTTCAAGGGTTTGAACCCCTTGATTCTTCCATGTTCAATTGAAGATAAGTATTCATTCAAATCATTCAATATGTCTATGTGTTGTGTGATTATATCTTACGCTTGTCTTCTCTTTAACATGCTAGGCTAGATCTTTCTTGTGTTTGCTTAGATGTAGTGAAACCTAGATGTTAATTATGGGTTGATTGTTTGTTTATAAGTGTTTGGCTTTAAGAGGTTCCATTTCTATCGTATTTAAGACGTTCATGTTTCTTAAGTCTTCCATTATATCTTCCCTGTAATAACTTAAAGCCAAACACAATAAAGGTTTGCAACAATTGTAACCGCCTTTGCCCCTTCTACTCATGCAACACATAACCTATTCGACAGGTTTTTTAGAGGTGGCCATATCAATAGGTCAAAACGGATCAATTTGTAGTATGGGTCGGTTTGGACCAAATAATTTTTTTGTCAATACCTCTAATTAGACTATGGACAAAAGTGTACACAAATTAAATATATAAAAGACCTAAATACGTTTAGAAGTTGAAAGCATCCCCAGCCCCAACGTAGACTAACAATAAATAAATTTAACATACAGTTATACAGTTCATGGCTAATTTGTTGTTGATCAGAAAATCTACCGTTGGTCCAAGCATGATGATCATAGTGGTGGATACATTTGGTAATGATGTCAAATAATTAACAATTTAACCAAAACTGAAGTTCCAATAAAAGATATAATTGAATGTCATGAGATTTTACCAATGTTTAAAGATAGACCGCCTTAAGAGGTACGAAAACTATTATAAAATCCTTCGGCCCCAGTTTTAATGATTCCAGCAACTGGATGGTGTTTCCCTCCTTTAATAAACAACAAAAATGTTGACATAACATTAGTCAAAAGCTAAACACATATCTTCTTGTAATTTCATTAAATCATTTGTTCTTTTATCAAATATTCGTGTCATTTCATTTGCCAATGTATCTTTAAAGACAATGCCACTGGATGCAAGATATATTTGACTGTCATTAGAAAAATAAACTGCGTTGCAAATCTAAAATGAACAGCTACTTCATATTTCCAACATCCTGGCTTCTTCATAATGATGTATTTCTATTTGGATTTATTGATTACAACTACAAATTTATACTTGAAAGACATTACAAAGATCGAAGTACCTAATAGTCAGTCCATTCAAGGGTATCCTGGAACATCTATGTTCCACTAATCATGCTTTCACAAGCTGCACGCAAGAGTTGAAGGAACCTACAATTGCCATACCGATTTAAAATATTTAACATTTCAACATTTATATTACAGGTCTAATAGCAGAACTTACCCCACTTAATAGACTGCCTCTTTTTCTTTCGATATAATACAACAACACCAAATATCCAATGGCAAAGGCCTGTACAACAGAGACGATAATAGATAAACAAATCTTTGTGACTAAATTTTACTAATAGGGTGTTTTGGACCGCCTATTTAACAGATAGGTAAAGATATAACAGATAGGTAAAGATATACAGATAGGTAAATTATATTGAATATTGTATTTCTAACCTGGTATCCGCTTTGACATCTATAGCGTATGCTTTGGTTTGACCCGTCTTTACCCGGTAAAGGTGAAAAATAAACCCACATTTTGTTATCAAAACATTTATAAAAAAAATATGAGAAGCTTCATGGATGCCAAAACTTTTGGTTATCAAAACATTTATAAAAAAAATTACAAACAGTGAGTTTAAAAGTAAATGCTCCTACGATGAGTTGTTTATGTGAAACATTAGCAACATCATTTTTCCGTTTTCGAAAAGGCACATTAGCATATTTTTGTAATTGTCATTCTAACACATTGGACATCTGATTGCCATTGATATTTTCCAACCTCACAACACAATAAATTTTTGTTTTTGAAACTGTGAATACAATAATAATTTAGATTTCTCGGTAAATAGTACTTCTAACCACAATGAGTAGCTATGATAATTTGGTCATGATATGGTCCAATTGCAATTTTTGAGAAAAATTTTGTTTAAAAAGCTTTTCAATACATGATAGATTATTAAAGTAAAAAAAAACCTTGTAAGTTGCATAATGTCTATGGCACGACCACGTACTCATGAACCACAGTCATCAACAAATGTCCAGACCACCTGCACAAAACAAAGATACCAAACTCATAAAGATGTTATCACAAACACTTGGTGTGCCTCATGTAATCGAAGACAATATTCACGTCATATGAAAATTTAACTGTCAAACTATCGACCCAACCAAATAATTTTTTTAGCATATCAAATGATGACTAAAGTATTAATATTTGTTCTTTGACTTTTAATGGGGTTAGAGGAGAGTAGGACACCGTACCGCAAAAAACTCAATACTTAAGGCTTATGAGATTATTGACTTTTTCAATTTCAAATAAGCTCAAAAGCTATATCTACTTAGTCTGTTGGTCTATGCAAGTTTACTTCTATCAAATAACCTACTTATTTCACTACCGCATCATAACCACTTTCAAAATCATTATAAACAACACTATAACTTTAACATTTCTTCATATATTTGACAAAAACATGTTATTAGTAATTAGTTAATATATAAAATATACAATCAAGGATTTATAAATAACAAACTAAAGTGGACGACTCCACTTCATATTTGGTTCATACATACATTTCATCAAACACTTTGTGGAAACACAAAACACACATAAATTAATAGATAGCTTTTGTGCATAAAAAACCCACAAACAAAACAACCAATCTCTCATTCAAATTGCAAGGAATTTACCTTTTTCGACAACATGTGCTCTTTTTTTTCTTCCCAATTTCTCTTTCAAACTTCTACATCACAAAATCGTCTACAAATACAAAAGAACTAATGAACGTATCTTTTCACTAATTTTGACATTCAAAAAAAAAAGTATGAAAGATTACCTTCTTAAGTGTGTCTAGAAGGGAAAGTATAACCATGTGACTCAAAAATTTGGAAGTAATCGATGAAGATAGATAGGCAATAATATAAATGTCATGTATTTCAATACAACTGAAACTTACATAAATTACTGGGTCGAATTCAAAGTTCTGAATAATTGTAGATTGATATGAGAAGCCTGCAAAATAAAAAGTAAGAATACAATGAGTTCAACCTATATACAAATCATAATATGTAGAAAGAGAATAAATAATCACAAAAGTAGAGGATGAAGAGATGGTGTATTGATTATGAATGGGCAAAATCTTTGAACGACAACGTTGTTTTGATTTGAAATTATGGTATGATGTTTTGAATCCGGTCAATGAGACATTTAAGGACTAACTGTAACTGAGTTGGGAAAGAGCGTGTACAGGAAGATTGGACAAACTAATGGTTTTTTGAATGGGTTAATAATAATTGGAGGTGAATGAATGATATTTAATGCTTTACAAAATTAGGTTAGTGAGATTGGTAACTGATGACCCAAACAAATCGTATAGAAAAAGATTCATAAGAATTGACAAATCGTATAAAAGAGTGCTTAATAGAGTTGTACCATGTTCTTTAATTTTGGAAATCCACATCACTGCATTAAACCAATTTTTAATGCTTGGTGCTTAGAAGGGCTTGTACAAAAGCTTATTTTATTAGATAAAATAGATTCGTGAAAACATGTTAGTGGGTCAAAAGATGAAGTAACATTTCAAAACGCATGTCAATGGGGCGGGAAAATTATTTCCTTGATGTTCAAACTTGTACGAGAGTTTTTGCCTATATAAACATGCGCCCTCCACATACTATTCCAATCCAAACCCATAATGTTACAATCTTAACTACTTATAATGTAAAAATAGTCAAGTGAAAAAGTGGAAAACTAAAATTTCAGTCAATCCCCATTTTGCCTTTGTCAAAAATCGAATGCCTGGTCAATGGTAATGCAATACTCATTCGACTAAATGGAAAGTATTGATGGTGAATGTATGGAAAGTAATGGAAGTATTGATGTAAAAATAGTCGATGGTAATGCAATGCTCATTCGACTAAATGCAATGTTCATTCGACTAAATGGAAAGTTTTGATGTAAAAAAAATCAAGTGAAAAACTGAAAGTATTGTTGGTGAAAGTATAGAAAGGTCTCATGAAGTGCTACGTCTTTAATATTTACTTTAGCAACTTTATGGAAAGTCAACATTATATACGTACACAGCCATGGTACATGCACATACACCTACACATTTACATTACGATATGGAAAGTCTACTGTATACAACTGTTCACATACATGTAAAAGCACATCGATGTTTAAATCTAATCTATCTATGCATGGCAATGGTTGCATGGCAATAGTTGACTTAATCTAATTTAGGAACACAGTTACTACTACATGGCTGTCAAATATTAAAAACAAATCATCTTACTTATACCTTTTATATCGAAATTATTAATTTTTAATATTTGAAAGGCAAATTACAATATTTGAGAGGCCTATATAAAGAGATGCAAATGCTAAATCAAACAACAATTACTAATCAAAGTCAAAGAAATGGAAATGAAAAATGAAAGAAATGTTGATGATGATCTTAAGGTTAGAAATGCTTTGCTTCGTGTTTGCTATGACATTTATCATGCTTCGTTTTTGTTTGCTTCGTGTTTTGTGTATGTTTGCTTCGTTCTTGTAACTGTGGACAACATTTGATATCTCCTTTTATTTTTTCTCGAGAAGCTAACATTTTTTGCTTTTGATCTTTTGTTTGTTTAGATGGAATTAATATTTGATGAACTAACATGAAAGAAAGAGGCGAAAAAGACAACCATATGTGTTTGAAGGTTATTGATTGTCAATAATATGATGCATTATTTTATATATTTCAATTTCATATATCATGTGACTCTTACGTTTTTATTTTAGCATAGACATTATTTGAATGCATGAGCAAACTACCGATGACATCGCGAGGGCGCAAATGTCGTGCACCAAGAAGTTTTACGTGACGAATAATGTGCATTATTAGTTATCTCATCATAATTGATGTAATGTTTTATTTTATTTTTCACTAAATGTTTGTATATGTTCTTTGATATATTTTGAGAATTTTTCTTTGATTTAAATTATTGTATGTTACAACTTTTTGTAATTAAATATTGATATTTTAACGTTTTATGTATAAACGTTACACTAAACACTTGACCAACATATCGGAACTATAACTGTTTGCTGCTAGAAAATCCCGTTGCTATGCACGGGTACACGCCTAGTATATATTTGTATTCGAATAAAATTTGATAAACCAAATGGAAAATAACCGACACTTCTTTCTACACCCGTTTAGAGAAAATTACTGACATACCCCTGCATGGAGGGGTATGTCACAAAATGCCCCAAATCTCAGCCGTTTTCAAAAATGCCCCATCATTCCCCTTAAATCCATACGCGACATAAGGGGAGGACACATGTCAAGATTCTAGCTCGGACAAAAAAAAAAAAAAAAAAAAATATATAGTGCATGTCGCGTACGCATGTACGCGACACCCATAAAGTCATACGCAACACCCATCATGTACGCATGTAAGGTTTTGGATTTTAAAAAAAAAAATTAAAAACTTACAAAAAACACCCTTTAACTTTTTGATATTTACAACTTTTTTATATAACAAACTTTATTTGTCAAATATTTAGCTAATATATATCAAATTTGTTAATGAAAAAAATATCGTTACGAAAAGCTCTGAATTACGAACAAAACGAGCCCAATATTGATATGCTTTTGACATACGTACGATTTTATAAAATTTCGAAATACCGTTTATAGGTTTAGAAAATTATACTGTTTTTAATTTATGAATATGATATTTATATTTCATAGAATTGTACGTCTTTGTCCCTTGTGCTTTAAGCGTATGTTTTAAAAGATTATAAAATTGTACGATTGGACAAATATTTGACAAAACTATAAAGTAATGCTACAGCTAGCGTTCTTCCTCTCAAGTGATGCTACTTCGCGCTACAGATTAGGGATATCAATGGACCAAAATGGTGGGGTATGGATATAGATGATCACTGTCCCCTAGCGGGCTGCCCGACTGCTCCTGGAATTAAGGTTGATGGATGTCCTCAAGTCTATTGATCAAAACATTCTCTTTCATACAATATTGTTTGCATTCATCCAAAAAATACTGCAAGCCAAGGTGTACAGAATTATTACAAGTGAACGTAATGAAAGAGTCATTGGCATAAGGAATACATAGATTTTGACTTATTCTAGAAAATAGTCATATATCTTCACAATTGCATACGATGCTGTCTAGGTATCTATAGTGACAAATTGTTTAGTGGAAGAATTATAATGACAACACAAAGAAGTTTTTGTTAGACGTTTATTATTTGTACGAAATAATGGGCTTTATTAATAGTTGATAAGCCTAGCCCGATTTGTGATTTGTATCGAGAATAATTTTTATACAACAAACTTTAAGCGTATGTCAAAACTTTATTTGTCAAATATTTGTCCAATCGTACGATTTTATAATCTTTTAAAACATACGCTTAAAGCACAAGGGACAAAGACGTACAATTCTATGAAATATGAATATCATATTCATAAATTAAAAACGGTATAATTTTCTAAACCTATAAACGGTATTTCGAAATTTTATAAAATCGTACGTATGTCAAAAGCATATCAATATTGGGCTCGTTTTGTTCGTAATTCAGAGCTCTTCGTAACGATATTTTTTTCATTAACAAATTTGATATATATTAGCTAAATATTTGACAAATAAAGTTTGTTATATAAAAAAGTTGTAAATATCAAAAAGTTAAAGGGTGTTTTTTGTAAGTTTTTAATTTTTTTTTTTAAAAATCCAAAACCTTACATGCGTACATGATGGGTGTCGCGTATGACTTTATGGGTGTCGCGTACGCGACATGCACTATATTTTTTTTTTGCTCGAGCTAAAATCTTGACATGTGTCCTCCCCTTATGTCGCGTATGGATTTAAGAGGAATGATGGGGCATTTTTGAAAACGGCTGAGATTTGGGGCATTTTGTGACATACCCCTCCATGCAGGGGTATGTTGTTTATTATTCATTTCCCATTTCTTTTTCTTTATATTCCGTTACACCACTAAGCATTTATTATATCCCTGAAACGTACCAATGGGCTTGTGGTCCACTGGGCATGTCTTATTCAGTTAAGCGTGCCTAATGGAGAGTAGTACCGGTTTGGGTGACCAAACCGGGAAGTCCTTCCTTGTGGACCACTGCCCTGTCGGTACGATTTCAAAGTCCTTCAATGAAGGCTTCAACCCACAAGGGTTCGAATCTGGAGAAGGCAGGATTTACTTCAATTTAAGTGTCGTGCTTTCAGGCGGCTTAAGTTGAAGGTTTTCTTTCTATCGGGTTTCAAATTGTACTTGGATTTCCCCAATGAAAGTCAATTTTCCAAAAAAAAATATCCCTGAAACGTATCACCCCTTAAACCCATCCAAATACAAACCACCCTCACCATCACCTGTCCTCACTCTTCTTCATCACATAATAATATTTCATCACTAGACCAAAACTTTTTTGTTTCAAAATGTCAAAAATTGAGATATGTGTGAAAGCTGCCACTGGAGCACCTGATGTTCTTGGAGACTGTAAGTTAAATCCCTTTTTTTATACATTTTTTTTTCAAGATTTATTAATGTGTAAGTGTAACATTTTAAATATTTTTTTTTTGTTGGTTTTTTTAGGTCCATTTTGCCAGAGGGTTTTATTGACTCTTGAAGAAAAGAAGGTTTCTTACAAAACCCATTTGATAAATTTGACTGACAAGCCTCAATGGTAATTATTATTTTTTTTATTATTATTTTTTTAAGAAGAAATTTAAAGGGTTGTTTGTTTGTTCTCAAATATGCTTATCTTTAAGTAGAAGATTCTGTTTATCTTGTAAAATAAGCAGTTTTTGATAAGAAGAAACTTAAGGGATGTTTGTGGGCTTATTTACGGTACCTTTTTTATGAAATTTGGAAAAGCTCTTGAGTCCACTTTTCTTTGTTTAGAAGCTTATCAAGTTAAAATTTTTATCTGAAAAAGCCATAAGCTAAAATTTACATAAGCTCATAAACCCGGTAATTAAGCCAATGCAAACACCACCTACAATATTACTCCGTATTTTTTACCTTGTAGATACATTGTAAAAAAAACATTTTTATTTTTTTAAGACAATTATTGATTTTTTTACTCTTTATGAGTTTTGTTTATTAATATAATGCACCCATTTTCACAAAAAAAAAAAAAAAAAAAAAAAAAAAAAAAAAAAAAAAAAAGAAGAAGAAGAAGAAGAAAGAAGTGCTTATTTGTAAAAAATTAGCTATAAGCAATCCGAAACAGCTGAGTTTTTTCTATGAAGATTGGGTTTTTTGACGGTGAATGTTTTTATGTGTTTTATAGGTTTCTCGAAGTGAACCCAGAAGGGAAAGTGCCTTTGATTATGTTTGATGATGAAAAATGGGTTTCTGATTCTGATGTTATTGTGGGGATTATCGAAGAGAAGTATCCTGAACCTGCTCTCGTAACTCCACCTGAATTTGCCTCTGTGTATGTTTTTATACTCCTTTGGCATGAACGTGATATTGTTTTGATATACGAGTTTCATGAATGTATATGTTTCGAGTGTTCTGGACCTTGTTTTGTAGTGAATAGACACAGTCCTAATGAACCATTAGATAAGTTGTGGAAATTAGAGTGTCTTTGGGATTGCTTATTTTTAAGTATTTTATTTCTTAAACTGCTTAAAAATATGTCGGTGCCAATCTGCTTAGTTTTAAGTGTTTATTTCACTGTAAAATAAGCAAATCGGCATTTTCTTTTTGGGTGCCATATATTGAAATCGGCTGAGCAGATATTCATTTAGATAAGCAATCTTCAAACACCCTCTTACAATGCAAACAGAACAATAATGGCAATAGTTTTGTATTTTGACCCAAGTCAATTACTTGTTTATGGCTTGTTTGGAATTAGAAGGTCAATGATTCTGACCCAAGTCAATTACTTATTTATGTTGGGACTTGAGCAATTATTTATTTATTTATTGTGTCAGTTATGCATGCTGTTGAATAAACAATGTCTTTATATTTGAATTTTGAGCGATTTGGTTGTTGCATGCTTGTACAGTTGTACCTTGACTCTTGCTGTCCCCTTGAATAAATAGTCAGATTGACCATTGACGAATTTACTAATTGTTGAAATCATAATTGACTAATCGTTATGAGCAATAAATAATGCTACAAAGTTAGTTGCATATTGGTGGCTACATTGCACACTTTCATCATATGTATTTGTGACATGAAATTGTAGGGGGGCGAAGATTTTCCCCAAGTTTGTCGGATTCTTAAAGAGCAAGGACGAGAATGATGGTACAGAGCAAGCTTTACTTGATGAGCTGAAGGCATTGGATGAACACCTTTCGAAACATGTACGGATTATGAGATACCCTTTTTCTTGATTCACAGTAAATATGATGATCGTTTTTGTTTTCAATTCGGCCAGTACCAAATGTAGTGTTTTGCTTAAATGATGACTGATTTTTAAGCTATAACATATCAGGGGCCTTATGTGAATGGAGAAAAGATCACAGCTGTTGATTTGAATTTGGCACCAAAGCTGTACCACCTTGAGGTGGCTCTTGGTCATTTCAAGAAGTGGACTGTTCCGGAAGGTCTTGCTCATGTTCACAACTACACAAAGGTATGCTACTTGCTTTTGTCAATTGGGGCTTCTCATTGTTCTACTTATTTAATTGGTAATACTTTTAGTTCATATGTGATTTGTTCCCTCCAAACCTTTTTTTTCCACCTTTTTACCTTTTTTCCAGCTAAGACGATGAATTGCTAGCATGTATATGTACAAGTTGTGCATTTTTTTCCCTCTTTCATTTGCTTGATTATGTTCATGATGTCAACTTAAAAAACACATGTTCTAAATCAGTTATCATTGTGTGTAAATTGGGCTTTACCATTCTTTTGAATGAACTAGTTTATGAATCAACTCATCACCACTTTACCATGGATCAGCATGTTGAACTAATCATGTAAACTAATTATATCATTAGAAAAGAGTATGCTCTATGCCATAGTCGTAGTGTGTTTATAGCTGAATATTTATGCAGTGACTGCATATTATCTTTTTACCAATCATATAACCCCAAACCACTTGTGATGTTTTTGATGCAGTCGCTCTTTTCTCGGGAGTCTTTTGAGAAAACCAAACCTCCTAAAGAAGAATATGTCATTGCTGGATGGGCACCAAAGGTTAATCCATGAAGCCATGCCAGTTTATAGTTCTAGTTACTTATTATGTGTCAAATGTATGTTTTACCATGGACCATACGGTTTTGAAATATATTTTCAAAGACGTGTGGGCGTGTGGCTGGTTGCTGCTATATATTACTAGTGTGCCTAAACAGTATGATGATTGTAGGAGTGTATGGATGATTGTAGAAGTGTATGGATGATCGAGTCTTGATAGTTGCTTTTGTATTAAAATCATGCTGTGACCCATTCTGTGGTTTGGTTTGCAAACAAAAGCGATGGTGTTATTGGAACAGCTTTTTGTTGGCTTATAAATAGCAAGCGTAAAAACATTTTCAATCTATATGAAAAATAGCTTGAAACCGAATACAGAGGTATAATGCACTTCTACTATTTAAATCAGACACCTGAAAACTATTACAAACTTGAAATTAGCAAACTTAACTGTGATGATTAAAATCAGTT
>JARVZY010009718.1:0-24439 GCA_030686995.1 Artemisia argyi
AAGCAAAAGGACGTAGAGGAAGACCAACAACAAAAGTCGTTTGAGTGCATCAACCTTCAGGGAATGCTTAATGAAGATGTTAACAGGCCACAATCTAAACATTTTACTTCCATACATGTGACTTTATAAATCTCAAACAGAAAATTCGAAATAATTTTACTCACATGACTATTCGTCCTAACATTGCTTTAAGTGTATCATTGGATCAGTGAGTAGCAAGAAAACGGTGCCAGTTTTCTTATTCTAGCTGCTACGGCTACATATATAACCTTCATGATTTATTGCAAGTTTCTAAAAACACAACCTTCTCATCTTTCTTTCTTTTTTTTAGGATGAACTACTAAGGAGCCAATAAGCCATACGCTTTGGCTTTGTTTGTAAAAACACTACGAGTATGCACATTAAAGTCGTCAAGGAACTAGAACTGTTAGCATCATCAAACGATAGTTGATGGACGTTGGCAATAAGGAGTTAACCCATTATGTCATTTTTTTTATCTGTCATATGTTATGATATTATAAAATATGGTTGGTGATTATAAGCTTAGGTAAATAAATTATGGAATAAATTATCTGATCGTAGCAACTCAGTGTCTTTCTGCGGAATATATTGTTGTCTGTGATCATCGTGGTGAGTTTGATTTCAATGGCATATTTCGGATACAAAGGTCTCATTGATGGATCGGTTATGATACTTATGGATGTTATTCATATAATACATGGTCACTACATGATGGTTTTTCAATTATTTTGTTAAAAATATTTTCCATTGTTCATTATTTATTTTTCCGTTTAAATAATTTTGAAAAAAAAATTTATGAAGCATACCCGAAAATAAACTTAAATCTATTTTTTAAGCTTACGTTCCTTTCTTTCAACATGTCCACTTTCTAAACATTTTGAACACCCCCTTTCGCTATTATAAAAATAAACCAATGATATTTATAAGTCATGCCCGCCAATCGGGCGGACCATGCAACTATATATTAATATGTCAGTTTAATTACCACATTTCTTTCGCGATTGAAAAATATGCCAACGATATTTATAAGTCATGCCCGCCCGTCGGGCGGGCTTTGAAAGCTAGTATATATATATATATATATATATATATATATATATATATATATATATATATATATATATATATATATATATATATATATATATATATATATATATATTGTAGGATCTAAACATGTGTTAATTCTTGTGGTTCGGGAGGTCTTGGATTGTGGAAGATGAAGGTAAACATGGTGGAGAGTTTAGAGAGAGAAAGAGAGAGATGGGAGGATTTCTTGAGAGAGAAAAACACCTTTGAGGTGTGTGTTATTATGAAATCAACCAACCCTCTCCCTTGGTGGGAAGAGGGTATATATACACTTACATAATAATGCCCCATGAAACGGGCTGTGGAGTGAGCTGACAGTGGGTAAAGACCCGACCCACTCCACGAATACTATTTACAGCTATATTAAACTAAACTACAACTAATAATAATACCTAAGTCTACGAGCTATCTTAATGCTAATAGAACATCGGGGCGACCGAGTCTTTTATAGGAATATTTGTATTCCTAACAATCTCCCCCTAAGGGAGGTCATCCCGGAAATAATAATTTGACTTCTAGCATTTTGTCTTCAAGACTTGTCTTAATAGCTCGTAGTCTTTGATTCTTCAATGTCTTGAAACTTTGTGCATTCAGCAGAGTTAGTTTGATGACCGTTTGATCGTCTTGGATGATCTTTGAGTATTATTCGACTTTGTCATCCAATATTTGTTTCCAAGTCATCTTTCAGCAGTATGTTTCCTTGTGATGTTATAATCTTCGAGCCGACATGCTCACACTATTTGGTGTCATGATCTTTAGCATCAGAGTTTGCAGAAGCCGTGTTAAAGGTCTTTTAGATTGATCATGACTTTGTTGAATTGCATTGATGATGTAGTGTGAACATGTGGTAGAGGATTGGCATCTTTTCTGCGACCAGCTACATCATTCCACAGCTACAACCGCCAGAAGTTCCTGCATACGACATTTAGCAATAAAACGTCCGGTACTTACAGGTTTGGACTTTGAGATTGTTAACAGCATAGTGTGAAAACTCTCTCTAATCCTTACCAAGACCGTTCATAATCGAAAACCCACAGAGGGCTTTTTAAGATCGTACCGTAGTATATCAACGATTAGGTGAGTCGCTGGAGATCACTCCACGACTGTTGACCATTTGAAACCGCCGCGATCACTAAGCGTAATCCACGAGGAATTACCGAAGTGACCTGCTTTCAGGGCTGTTTGATGTTGACCCTGGCAGGAATTTCCATTCAATCATTGAGAATTACATTTGTAAATTCTCTCATAGATGTTCTGGCAGATTGCTAAGATCTGCGTAGGACTCATGAGATTACAACTGGTGTCCTTAAGGTTGAACAACCAGTGTAGAAATAATTCGTGTCCCTATGAGATCTTTTTATGCATCTCGTGGCTCTAGACTCAGTAAGTGCATTTGGTTTTCCTATGCGGAGATTAGGGAGAGGTCTCCTGCTTCAATATCAATCATCTCTAAGAGATAAGTTGATAGATTACACCGGTTCCCCATGAGAATAAAACAAGTTCTTTTAAGAGAACTTGAGTGGTTTAGAAGGTTTAGTGCAGTGCGTCACTGGGTCCATGACGTCTTGTCTTCAATACCGATGTTGCCTTAGCAACCATCAGTAGATTATGAATTGAACCCGGTTTCTGCCCTAAGGTTGAATAATTGGAGGGCTATTTCTTTTCACCCTTTCTCATTTCATTTTTTTTAATTCTTCAACCCCTTCTTTCTCCATTCTCACATTTCTCCTTTTTTCACAATCATACCTACGGACTTTCTAATACTATCTATTTGGTATTGTCCATGGGTAGATCCCTCCGGCTCTGGCGGATCATAGGACGGTTTTCCTAACCTTAGCCACCTTATATCTTCATGACTATCCTATGTTGCCATAAACCAAATCATTGAAAATTTTCTCAACGTGTTTATGCTTGAAAAACAAATTTTGTTAACACGTTGAGAGTTTTGCCATTTTCAAATGCTCCCCCTTAATATGTGCACCGATGTTTTGATAATAAATTTGCACATGTCGGGAAGAGTTGCACTTTAGAATTGATCGACCTTTGGTAAACATGAGCAGGCATTCGAGACACGCTTACATCACTAGTTAGACTAGCTTGAAGTTATTATCCGGCCTGGTCAAGTCCACAATGGTTTCTCGAAACGGTACACTCTACTCAGACAAGTCCTCTTCGAGACACGCTTACATCACTGGTTAAACCACCTTGAAATTATTACCCGGCCAGGACAAGTCCTTTCGATTAATGACGGTTTTTTTTTTTTTTTTTTTGTCAATTCATGGTGAGGTCTGAGCTTTGCTCACACAAGATGCTTGCCAAATCCTTTTTGTCAATTCGTTCCCCCTTAATATGTGCATTGATATACGAAAGAGTTTGGCACATATGGGAGAGCCTATCATTTAAGTCCAAAAACATCACATTTTCATCAGGTTTCATATTTAAACCACATTCTCTCCCCCGATCAAAAATTTCAAATCCTTTGAGATTTGTGATCCCAATTGATTTAAATATGTTGGAAAAACATGGGAGAAAATGTGTCCAATTTTAATGTATACTGATGATGAAACACACTATGCTCCCCCTTAAACTAAGAGGGAGATTCACTGCTTATTTTGCACAAGACAACATTTAGGGCACCACCAGCAAAACATCCAAATATTGTAGATCCCCACTTGGCGAGATCGGAATAAGTATTGCTTTGTTTCACTGATGGTGGTGGTGGTGACGTGTTGTTGTTGTTGTTGTTGCGGATGTTGTTGTTGTGATGAATTCTGAGCCAATCAATAGAGTTTGAACGTCTGAACACATGGTTCGAGCTGGAACTGGCACATTCATTTTGGCTATGGAATCTGCATAAGAATATCAACATAGATATACATACATACAGATACACTATACCTTAATAGCTACCATTCAGCAGCTTGCCACATAATAATACCAAATTCATTTAATCGAATCATAGTCAGGAAATACGTCAAACTACTATTTAGCATGAAGAGCAGATAGCAATCATGCACATGGCAATTCATACAGATATCAATATTCAACTCAAGATCTTAGGAACATGATTCAAGCATGATAACATTATACCTAAACAAATTTTGAGAACATATGCACAATATCAACAACACTTAAGCCGAAACAAGCAACAGTTGAAACTCATTCACTTAGAACATACAAATGTCATAGGAGAATTCAAGAACATCAAGCAACAGTTGAAACTCATCTTAACGTATTTAGGGGATTATACGAGGATACCAAAGTAACACAAATGATCCTTCGAGAACTATAGAGCTAGGAGACTACAAGCAAGTTGCACATAATGTCCTAAACTTTCTAGCACTTAACATATTTGGCCATTTGATATAAATTTTAGCAAGGTCCTCTTCAACTAAACTCCATTAACTACAAAACCAAGTATGAGTTAACCAAGAAATCCGTTTGATGGTGTAAAATTTTAATTCACTCTCCCCCTCAATCAATGACCATTTCTAGTCGTTGATTGAGTGACAAATTTTTATGCAAGTACAAGTCAAACAAATTTCATACAACACATATTCACCAAGTGTCTCAACAAATAATTTTCAGAAGAATCATAGAATGAAAACTATTTGTATACAAAGAAGACTTCTCTTCTTTTTCAAGAAATGATGCACTGAAACGTACACCAGATCGACGAAACATGGATATAAAGTAATCCATGCCCAGGTGAACATCACCCAGTTGGAGGAACAACCGTCTTTTTGTCGACGAGCTTTCCCCAGTATGAAGCGCGGGTTGCTATCTAAAGTAATAGCAAGCCATTTGACAGAAAAATTTTGGGGAGCGACATGTTTTAGAAAGCATTATTAAAACATAAAATAACTCTTGCTCAAGCATATGTATGACTCCGTGTCATTGTTGAATGACATTTCTAAAGTCGTACATAATATTGATTACACAAGAGACATGTCGCGAGAAGAATCTTTTTGGAATTTTTGAGGTTTTTCAAATTTTTTTATGGATTTTGTTGCTTTTATAATTTTTTTTTTTTTAAATATGTACAAGGATACGAACCAAAATCATTACTCCTCAGCTTCCAGACTTTTCTCGGCTTCCATCATTTGACATGCTGAAGAGTAACGTGAGCACATTTAACCAGGGATTAATTCAGGCATTTCACTCTCCCCTAATTAGTGCTCTCCCCTAATCCTGACAACCTTTCTGATGAACACCCACAATAGAAGGAAGACTTTGGACGAACACCCATAATATGAAGAGGTCTTTTGATAACCAAATACATGTCGTCTTTAGTCTTCTAATCACATAGCGGAGAATGTAGAGAAGACTGTAGACACGACCTACTTCAAGATTGCCCAATATGGAGGAACAGAATACCAACCATCTTCATCTCACCAAATGCCTTCTAGTAACCTTACATATAACCCATCAGCCCGCAGCGCACACATGAGGCGATAACACCCAACCGAGAATAAAGAATAGACTGACGACTCAACCTTCTTCAGTCTTTAGTATAACACCAAAGTAACAAGTTGAACCACTGATCATCTATAGAATGTATCCATCCTTGGATATTAAGCCCTGATCACGTGAACCTTTTGTGCGTCCTTGGTGTACACATTTCTCTCCCCCATGATGGTTACGATTAATCGGAATCATCATCATTATGTGTACATGTAGCTTGATGACGTATACATGAAGCATTGACTAGAAACCCTTTGTTACTGATTGAATCAGCCCGTGAGACGATGTCGATTAGCATTCCATGACCATGTTCTTCAACACCTTGATAGAGAGGAAGAAGTAGTGTTGGAGAACCATGCATACCATGACCATGTTCTTCAACACCTTAATAGAGAGGAAGATGTAGTGTTGGAGAACCATGGTTTGCATGACTCCTGAACTGACGTATTCAGGAGTCGTATGACCATTTCTCAATCATCATCCAACATGTAGATTAATATTCACCCTTTCCCCCCCTCAAAAATTGCATATGCCAGCCAACTGCAATTTTTGATGATTGAACTAGTGAATATGAATACCATCAACGGTAGGAAGCTCCACTTGACGGTTTTTGAGGACTGACATGTTGTTTATTCACCCTTTCCCCCCCTCAAAAATTGCATATGCCTGTCGAATGCAAGTTTTGGTTGAATAAGTGAATAATAGAATACTTCAATATGCGTCGATCCACTTGAAAACAGAATAAGCACGGAAAGAGCATGAACTTGTTGATGAGAATGGCCATAAATAAGAAGATTCCTCTTCTTTTGAAGATAAAGTGCACTCAAGCATACACTTTTCTTTTCTTAGATGAACGGGGCCTGAAGTGTTGTCAACAGACGCCATTATGTTGAAGAGCGAGGCCTGAACTGATGTGAACAGACGTCATAATGTTGAAGAACGAGGCTTGAACTGATGTGTCCAAACGTCATAAACTTGAAGAACGAGGTTTGAACTTATGTGTTCAAACGTCATAAACATGAAGAACGAGGTTTGAACTGATGTGTTCAAACGTCATCTCTCTCTTTTCTGATTCTCTCTGCTAACTCGTTACCAACCCCATTATCATTCTGTCGGCTATATGTCGTGACTACTGATGGAGAAAAACCCAATATGATGAACTTGAGACTGAAGTAAAATAACCCGAAATTGTGACTTAACCTTGCACTAATGTGTGACAAAGAGCGGTGTAGAGAGTTCGTGCAACATCGAATTCCTAAGTACTCTATACTCTTCAACCAACCAACCATCAAGTATAAGACGTACATCACCTCTTGAATATCCACAACTTCGTGTGACACTGAGCACTACAACGTAACTCCTTAAAATGATAGTTATTTTGTGGTAATAGAAAGGAAGAAACCCAAAAATAACTAGATATCCAAGTCTTCGTCATTGTAAAGGTTAAAAGCTCGAACAAGGATCTCGAAGAATCTTCATCCAACCACCCCGATATCTTCAGATACTAAGTACACGCACCCGTGAAATTTCACTTCAACCTCAAATAAATAATAATGAATTGACGCCGTAGTCACATCTTGTGGTTTAACTGCCCAAATCTAGCCTCTTTGATGTTTTGAATGAACTTTGATAATGGTTTTATCTCGATCTTGTCAAACACACATAAATCCATAAAAACACATTACCCCGTAAAAATTCGTTATAACCAAAATGCCATGAAGTATGTCAAAACTCATCCAATACATGACGTACATTCTTTATCCCTTCTTCAGAGTCGAAACTGTAGCACCAGAATAGAATGAAAAAGGTCCTTCATCAATAGATTGAATGTCTTCTAAAATGTTTGACATGATATTGACTTGCACGGGATTTTACAAATCTATGATTTAAACCGAGAAATAGATTCTTTCGCGGGATTTTACAAAATCAAGAAGAAACCGTGAGACAATAATAACTTGAATGTATTATGACAAATTTGGTTTTGGTGAATATCTGTTTGGGGAAACATTCACGAGCTCAGCAACGATTCTTCTCACATATGTAGAATACTTCACAAACCATACTAAATAAAGTAGTATAAACTACTTCCCCCTGGAGGTTGACCTTATATCATCAAAGTACACGTTTCTCCCCCAATGATGGTTTTGAACTTTCAGAAGCATCATTTGACGTGTACGACCATATACACATGAAGTTCTAGTCTGAAGCAAAAATCTTGAAAAATCATGAATGGCATTGAAGGATCGTGAAAGATTTTGCTTAGACTGTGAAGTATCTTTGACGTGCAGTAGCGTCGAATATCCCATGAGAATTGCTGATCACATCTCAACCTTCAAACCCATTAGCTAACAAACCAACCTCGTATTCTGTCGGCAATTATTGTGACCACTTGGTGAAGTAAACCCGATATACCAAACTTGAAAATGAAGTAGAATTCCCCAAATTTGTTACTTAAACTTGCACTGTTGTTGGAAGAACGGTGAAGAGAATTTGTGCACCATGCAAATCTCTAAGTACTCAATACTATCACGACAAAGTATGAGACTATCATCACCTCTTGCGATTATCCACATCGTCTTTTGCGTGTGACACTGAGTACTATAATGTAACTCCTTTAAGTGATAGTTAACCAGGTCTTCAACCATCCACCCCGACAGCTGGTAACTAGATAAGCCAAGTCTTCAACTTAAGTCTTAAGCATGTTGAAAGTCATGCATCCAACCAACCCCGACTTCAAGATAAAATAAGTACGAGCCTTTGTGAAACCCACTTCAATCTCAAATAAGGGATACCCGATCAACTCCGTAGTCACATTATCGTTAACGTACAAAATTTAGCCATGAAATAAGTATCCTCGTGAAAGTTGGTGATATACCCTAATTTTTCGGTAAATTAGGGTTTGAAAACAAGGGTTTTTTATGTTGAGATTTTCGTTCTTGTCGAAAATGTATCCCCGTGAAGTGTATATAGTCAAATAAAAAAAATGCTAAAAGTCAAAACTAAGTCCAATCAACCTTTATCACCCAACATTTAGCCAACGAAATTTATAAAACATTCGGCTCAAATTTGTCTTAACGAAAATTCGTTAGACCCAATATGTTGAGATGATAAAACAACCCGTGCTACAAACGAGTATACAGCCCACTCCAAATGCAAAACCGGGTACAAAGCCCAACCCCACTAATCAGGATAATCCAATACCCCTGATTTACGCACTATATAAAACCAACCAACCCTAATCCTCATTTGTTAACCCTAATTACAACTCCCTCAAAACATCCGCCCCCATCTTTTCTCTCATCCAAACACAGTCACATATATCTCATATCCATAAAAAAAAATGATCAAAGCTCATCATCAAATCAATCAAAATACGTAACAAAACAAAATAACACAACCCAGATTAGATAACCGTTAGGCATACTCAAGCCCATTCTCAATATCAAATAGTGTAGTATCACAAGAATCGTTACTAGTTATGAGCATGCATACACGATCCATCAGATAACTGATCCAAATCCATCCTTAACCCAAATTTTCGGACTATTTAAAATACCACATAATCTCATTAGCCCTAATTTCACACTTACATAAACAATCCGCCTACCATCTACATAAACAATCCGCCTACCATCAATCTTTCCTCCCAAAAAAAATACGCCTCATCAATCTCCACTCAAAAGCTAATCAACCAAAGCAAATCAGGTCAATCACAAATCCTTCCAACAAGTCGAATAGCACATGCAAATCAAACCTCCTATGTCGCGCACCATCTCTCTATACCTTAATTACTGAACTTCGAATCCCAAACACGAGTAATCACGGTTTTAATCTGTAGAAGGAGGGCTTCAAGATCTTTAATTAAGGTCTCTGGTAGGTCATATTTGTATATGTTTTTCGTTTTGTTTGTCTCTTTTTGTTTGTTCGAATATTAAACCAAAGAAGCTCAGTCTTCAAAATCATCTATGATGGGTATTGTTCACACGAAAATCTTTTAAAGATTTGTAACAAAGGTGAATGAAAACTGAGATCAATTTAATTACTTTTCAGTCCAAGTCAAAGATTTAATTTTCGTGGGTTAGACCTTAAAAGGTTTTGATGTATCTTTAAGTAACACGAAGAGACTAAACTGAGATCTTATGATTTTATCTCGTTTCGATTTGTTGTAGTAAATTGATGGGTGGATTTATTGTAAGCATGAGGTGGTGTCGTGGTGATGGGATTAGGTTAGATTGGATATGATGTTGGTTAGAAGGGGTTTTGTTAGTTGTCGATTCTGCTTCTCATTTAGCTGCAACTCTTACTTGTATTTGGACTGATGATGTTATAACTGAAGTCACAAGTGAGGTTTGGTATTTAGGTTTTGGTCAAACGGTTGGTCAATCTGTCTTCATCTACATCTTCTTGTGACTAATCGCTACTTCTGACAAAAATTTGGCAGCATCTCGTTTGGGTTTAGCAAATAAAATTGAATTTCAAAAGGTAAACGCAACACTTTTGAGGTAACCGCAAATTAGAGAGTTAATCGCAACTATGGAGCTAACCGCTAACACAACCAGACAAAAATTGTCACTTTCTTGCGAATGTCTTTTTGTGTTAATCGCTGCCAAGAAACAGTCACAAAACCTAGATTCCGACTAACTTTTTGACTACATGATTCACGGAAAAGGACCAAAAATAGTCATGGATGTATAAGTAAGCATAAAACCCATTAATCTTTGACTGAAATGAGGCAGAAACTGTTTTTGCAGAACAGTGTAAGACCACACGGCGTTTTGACCAATTTTTTTTTTTTTTAATTTGAATACAAGACACTTTGTAAAAAGACACTTGTAAAAAATCGTTCCACCAAAAGACAGAAAAATAAATTCTGAGTACTCAAAAGCTGGTAGACTTAGATCAACCAAAAATACGAACCACAAAAAAATCAACCAAGTAACAAACCTAGGCTCTGATGCCAATTGTAGGATCTAAACATGTGTTGATTCTTGTGGTTCGGGAGGTCTTGGATTGTGGAAGATGAAGGTAAACATAGTGGAGAGTTTAGAGAGAGAAAGAGAGAGATGGGAGAATTTCTTGAGAGAGAAAAACACCTTTGAGGTGTGTGTTATTATGAAATCAACCAACCCTCTCCCTTGGTGGGAAGAGGGTATATATACACTTACATAATAATGCCCCATGAAACGGGCTGTGGAGTGAGCTGACAGTGGGTAAAGACCCGACCCACTCCATGAATACTATTTACAGCCATATTAAACTAAACTACAACTAATAATAATAACTAAGTCTATGAGCTATCTTAATGCTAATAAAACATCAGGGTGACCGAGTCTTTTATAGGAATATTTGTATTCCTAACATATATATATATATATATATATATATATATATATATATATATATATATATATATATATATATATATATATATATATCACAAACTAATTTAAAAAAGTCAACCTATATGAAAGTCAAAGGACATGCCGAGGACTTCATGGTAGAGACATCAGAAACACATTCAAACCCACTATACTAAGTATCCATACATCTATAAGCAAAAATACTAAAGCTTAAGACATACTACGCATACGTGTAACCACTACTGTTCTTTGCTTAATAAGAATACCAATTGTTAGGGCGAAGCCCCATCTTTCATTGCTCACTAACAGAATAATATCCTTGAGCAATAAGCAAAACATGAGCAATATCATACTTTTCCAAAACTGCAATCTTTTTGACAAAACTGCATAATTGCTCTATACTTCTAAGCAAGTTAAACCATATGTAATAAAGTCAGGACACCAAAAATTAGTCTTATATGACCCATTTTAGCACAGTATTCCACTTGTCATTTCCATATCAAGTAGTTTCACATTGATTCTCAAACTGGAAGCCGGCCATGTTAACATTCCATTTATTAACTGCATGAATAACAACATCTGTTTTCTTCACTTTTTACTTGTAGCATATGCAGTATAAGATTTTGATTATACATATCTGGCTCACTTATTGACTTTTAGTAAAGTAAAGTCAAAGTCAAAGTATTCTGTCATGTTTTTACAGATTTGGTGATGCTTCTTAGCTACATTATATCCTAAGTAAAGTCAAAGCATTTTGTCATGTTTTTTGAAAGAACATATGTGCATGAAGATCCTTGATGTAGGTTTTCATGATTGATTTAATCACTAGAGAGATGTTTATGTGTAAGCCAAAGGCCGGCCTGTATCTTCTCTAACTAACACTCATTTTGAGTCATTTATTCTCATCATAAGTCTGTTTATTGCATGTTAACGTAATTTGGGTTTATTTCCTTATCCCTCAACACTTCAAAAAGTTTGATGTATGAAATTTGGCAAAATCTACTAACTTTGCATATGAACGCAGGTCTACTAAATCGATTACATCACTAAATCTATATATTCCCACTTGGTGGAGTAGTTGGATTGCTTAATGAACAAACACTACATCTTTAACGTAAGTATAGTGCTAATTATCTTATGATCGATCAGAAAATCCTACATGAACATCAATTTACCTTTCATTCGATCTTTTTTGAATTTTTGTTTCGGGTTCAATGTCAGTGACATGTATTTATGTTACAAAATGCTGTACACATTTTATAAACAAATTCTTTAAGATTTAGTTACATTCTTTCATGTAGATTTATATCGAATTGGATTCATATAATCTAGCAACTGGGATATATTCTATATCATACGAAGTTGGAACGATGAACAGAAAAGAAAAAAAAAATTGTAATTTGCCCACTCTAAGAACCATTTTGTAACGTAGTTTCTAAAATTTATCAAAATGTGTCCGCTCGAGGAAAACTTTGTGGCTCTGCCCCTGTTAACCATTATATTTTGTTATAATATGAAACAGAATGAGTGCACGCTCTTAATTATTTTTTCAAGATTATCTAGCTCTCTTGCATGTCTTTCTCATCTATAGTTCTTATAGCTTAATTATGCATAAAAGTTACCATCGGTATATATAAACTCAATCCAAATAGGTAACCTCCAGAGGTTGATTAATCTTTGATCAAAAAAAGGTAGATTGGCAAGGGCACCTCAACCCTGTGTACCATAATGGTACCCATCAACCCTACCCAGCAAAGGTTTGATGTATGTGAAATACCTCCGCCCAATACCCAACCATGCTACGGAACGAAGGCTGATTAATCTTACTCATTAGTAAAATATTGAGTATTGATTTCTGATTGAAACATTAAGGTTAGAGCGAACGGTGTGGTGGCATTTCAACTGCGCCATTCCGACGTGGACCATCAAACGGCGCCGCAATTATGGTGTTACCACACCGCAAACACCATTTCTCAGTGAACTGGCGCAGCGCCATAAGAAGAAAAGGCTTCTTTTTTTTTTTTCTTTTCTTTTTTTTCCCCTCAGGGGTGTTTGAGTTTTATTTGTGTTGTATTTATATTTAGTATGTGAAGTGTATCTGGAGGGTGTTGTGGTGATGAATATGAAGTTATACTTATTATTATTATTATTATTATTATTATTATTATTATTATTATTATTATTTTTCCTAAAAATCAAATATAATAAATGGGCTTTTGTATACTGGGCCACTAATGCAAACTTTTTTTCTGGGCTTTTATATTTACTGGGCTTTTGTATATTTAATTTGTAATATTAATTTTGTAACATTTTTTAAATATATGTTATTTGTATTTTTATTTAATAAATAAAATTTAGTTTATTTGAAAAAATAAAAAATAAACGATGGGGCCTAAAAATTGCAAAACAGCACGCAAACAGCTTGAGCCACTGCAAAAGGGTATTTTTGTATGTGAATGTGAAATGTGAAATGCTGAGATAGCGTTGATTTGACAAAACGGCATGCACCACACCTGACGCTCTTATAACCACAATTGAAGATAATAACAAAGTATGAAATAAAAAGCATTGAAAACTATATCTCTCTCACTCGGTCACTCCCACTTACGAAAGTGCATTCCACCCTTGGTCAAAAGTAAAAACCAAATCGAAAATGAAAATCAAATCTACAAATTTTCAAAAATTTCCAAAAAAATTTGACAGTTCCCTCACTATATTTGTTTCCCACAATTTCGAAATTTTCCTTTAAATCCTCCATTTAACTCTCCATCTTTCCTACAATCATTTAAAAAAAACAAAAAAACAAAAAAAACAAAAAACAAAAAACAAAAAAAACGACAACTAACTATCTCACAATATAAAAACTACAAACTATTTCGCATGTATTAAGTATGTCTTGAACCCACCATTTTGATTTGGGAGTTTCTCACACAACAATGAGTACCAATAGGAGACAATCTTTGTTGGTTACCAACTAAATAATATCTCACACTCTCTTTTCAACCACCACCAACCATCATCTTATCTGGCCACCAGGGTAATGCACTATGCGACAGACGAAGACAACGATAAGCTAACGTGCCATTCCTTTTTATCTTAACAAACAAACACCACCTGCTATTTATATTACCACTAACCAACCTAATTTATTTACTCTATTAAAATCACCACCAACCAACCAACCAACCCAATTTATTTATTCTTTTAAATCACCACCAACCCACTCTCTTATCAACTCCACTTTTACTATTTCACCTTACACAAAAGCATCCAAAACTCAAACCATTTCCGCCTAAACAAATTGAGCTACGAGTATAAAACGGAAATAAGAGAGATAGAGAGGGAAAAGGGAGTGAAGTAAACAGGAGAGCAATAAGAAATTATTTTTTTATTGCGTTCCTGAGTTGGAAAGAAAAGAGAGTGAAGTAACAAAAAAATAGTTTTAAAATCAACTTCACACCATTTCATCCTAATTTGATAAGTAAATTAGGAGAGTCTAATTTACTATCCTTTACTTTTCTCTCCATTCCGATCATAAATATAATTTTTTTTATTATAATCTCAAATCTTTCCCTTTCACTCCAGAAAATACACTCAAGAACAAAGTGTAAATATACAAATTTTCTAAAACTTATGGATATTGAGAATTTTACACTTAAGTCCTAAAAATTATATTTGAGAATAACCTTTTTTAAAAAGTTTAAGATTTGATTGTAAATTCTATTAAGCAATCATAATATAACGCTTATTTACACTTAAGTGTATATTTGAAATAAAATAGCTTATAAAGGCTTGAGTATATATGTGATGAATAACATGCATTATTAGTTATTTCAAAATTGATGTCATTATTTGATATATTTTATTTCTTTTAGTCGAATTATCGCATGTTATGAGATTTTTTAATTACATTTTAATTATTTCAATTAGATTTTTTAATTACATTTTAATTTATTTACGTTGTATGAATAAAATTACAAAATACAGTTAATCAAAATATCACATATATAACAATTTGCTACTATAGAATTATGTTGTTATGCACAAATGCTCAACTAGGAACACATGTAACAATGTACTTTTATATCCTTTTGTAAAGTATACTTTTATTATACAACCCACGTATCAAACTTTCTACAAGGCTCCTCATCCCCAATCTTTATTAATGCTTACCTACCATCATCAATTGATATGAATCATCAATTGATCTGTACAACTAACCAACTTTGCAGCTGTAAAATGTAAGCCAAAATTTTTTCACAATTTCAAAAAATTTCAACTCACGCATTCTCAAAAATTTCCCTTTTATATCTTTCATTTAAGACTCCATATCCATTCAAGTTTCAACAAACCCTTAACTAAATCACTCTCTTCTAATATATCTTGCAACCACAACCTTTACTTCCACTACCGCCAACAACCATCACCTTATTCAGCCAACAGGGTAATGCACTCTACAATGGACGAAGACGACGATAAGCTGCCATGCCGTACGTCTCATTTCGTCCTAACAAAGGGTGGACTAGATTACCTTCATAACAGGTTCGTTTGGTTTGTATGATCTTTTGCTGTTATGTTGATATATGTTTGTTTGTGTTAACGGGTATTTATGTTTAGCTACTTGTTTATATTTGAAGTACTTATGTGTTTGATAGAATCTATGTGTATTATCGTCATTTTGTACTAAAACTGTATGATTTCATAGGTTTGGATTTTGTTCGTTAGTTATGCTGACGTCTTTATACATGATTTTTTTTTTTGTTTTTAAGTATTTTATTTAGATAGTTGTGCTCAAATTGTTCTTTGTGATTTTGTGTCAGTGATTGATGTAAGGGTGTGTTGGTAGCCTGAGAAAAAAAAAAGGAAGAGAAAAACAAATTTCCGAGAGTTTTGGCTCAACTATTTGACATAGTGTTAGAACTAAGGTTTTTCATGAACCAACACCAACAAATCCAACATCATTTTAGGCTTTCATGTGTGTCTTTTGTTTGGTTTCTGGTGAGAGCTCGTTAACTTTTACATATTTTTGCTAGGAATTATGGGTTGGACTTGCGTGTAGTTCTACAGAAAGGAAAAGCATGATTGTCATGTATATAATAGAATATGACGTGTTGTTTAGCTTTAAAATATAATTTGGATCTATCCATTTTCGAGTTTTACTTCAATATCTTGATTTTATTTATTCAGTTTAGAGTTATTTTGTGCATACATGGGTTACCAAAAATATTATAAGGGTACTAGGACCATAATACTATAGAATATGGCTTTAAAACTAATATTGTTTGACAACAACGCAAGGCATATAATGAGTTGACTTTGCTTTTGGATTCAAATTTTTTTCGATCCATTTGAACATGGTTGAAAGTATAAAACTCTAAGCATATTTTTAAATTGGGTTTGACATGGAGAAGTTAAAGAGTTTCTTTTTGCATACATGTTTCTAGTCCATGTTAGGACCACATCGGCCTGTTACAACATGCATAGGATGAAAATATTCGATTACTCAGATTTGGTCCACTAGGTTTTCCATGATTACTACGTGGTATGGGATATGCACATGCGTGAGTATGTTGAGGGCATTCTATGTGAAGGTAATCATATCTTTTTATCTTTACAAGAAATGGCTAATGCAATGTTCAACAAGGCCGTAACTAGATCAGTTGGACCCATGTGTGGCCTAACATGCGGGTTCTTAAGTAACACTAGCAAAACCACTTTTAGGGTATAGTCGTGCAAACTTAACAAACTTTATTATTAATTCTGTTACTGTTCAAAAATATTGCTAGCATTAAATCTTTCTATGTTCTTCATCATATTACACAAACAACTTAACAAAGGTTTTAGTTTAAAATGTAAGTGCTAGTAAGTAGTCTTTTTTTAATGGTGCGTATAGTTGCTAGCACTTACGTTTTAAACTAATGGTGCGTATACTTATTTTAATATCTTATACCTTATAAATTATTAAGCTAAGAGACTAACTGTTTGCTTCTTTCTTTATAGCGACACAATGTATTCCATTAGGGAAGAATTATTAGAGGATAAATAGGCCCAATCCCATGCGGTAAAGCCAATTAGAAAGCCTTACACGTTGCCTATCAAAAACCCATAAGTATCCAACACCAATACCAAAAAACAACAGCAAGACTTAGGCAGATTTGAGAGGCCGAATGAAATCTAGCAACTTTCTTAACAACTTCTTATGGATCTTATTTTAAAACTCCATTACTGACTGTATCAATTGATTTACTAAGTTGGTCAACGGTAACCACTAAAGTATGCACTCTTGATCACAATCCAACAAACAATGGAAACTAAGAACGCCAAAACAGTGAACCCCAAGCCTATGCGCTAAAGCCAATTAGAAAGCCTTACATGTTGCCTATCGAAAACCCATAAGTATCCAACAGCAATACCAAAAACAACAGCAAGACTTAGGCAGATTTGAGCGGCCGAATGAATTCCAACAACTTTCTTAACAACTTCTGAATATGGATCTTGTTCTAAAACTCCATTGTTGAATGTATTAACATGTTAGAACATTAAAACCCCGTAGGTATGATTTATTAATCACTATTATTTGTAATGGTGTAACCCTAGATACCATAAACCCACAAACCGGCTTGGGCCTATTTATTTTCTAATAAGAATACCGTTGAAGAAGAATATTGGGGAGTGAAGCATCAAAGTGTTCAAGTTGTAGATGCTCAACCCGTGGACTTCAAATCCTCGTTGATGTACAAGGTTTGGGAGGGAAGAGCTCGACGTCAAAGTCCACAAGAAATATTATAAATGCATAATTGAAAGACTTGTTTAAGGCGAAAATTCGAGTCAAAAAGATGATATCGATAGTTTGAAAGCACCAAAATCCAATGATTAAAAGAACCAAGTCTTAAAATCACATGCACAAAACAATATTCTCAATAAATTTAACCCACAAGTCTCGATATCTCACAAACCGGTCCAACTCTCTCTTGAGGGCTCAACCTATGTGACCCAGTAGTTTACTTTTGGCTCATTTATATTCTCTTTGACTGGCAAAGAGAATATGGATGTTTTTTAATCTTTAGGTTCCAGTGTTTTCTAGGGATAATCGTTAGTTAAGAAGTATGAATTTAGGTGTTGGATCGTAGGCTTTCGTTATGTAGCACGTGATGTAATTGTATCTAAGCAATGTTTTTTGAGTTGCATATCATTCATAGACTTGGGTTCTGTTTGTGCGTAAGACTATAGACTTGACACATTTGACCCATTCCATTTTTTGTAAGATCCTTTGAGTGTAGGAGTTATGAATTATCATAAACCATTATCTTTTGACAATTTTGATTTCGTTTTGGCGAAAAGTGATGTCAAATGGAGAAAATATGTTTTCCGTTGCTTATGAGTTGTGTGACCATAATAGACACATTTGACACGTTAAACAAAATAAAAAGGATTCAGCTAGGTTGAGTATCTTGAATGCATTAGAAGATTTAACTATAATAACGATTAAATATAGGAGATTAGGAGATGGTCACTTAGTTACTTGATACGAAAATAACATCAAATTGCCAAAATTAGAAATACATAACCCAAACAATACATTAGTTTGTCTAGTCGATTTTATTAGTCCAATTGCACCTTGGGAATAGTTACCATTAGCACTCTATCTTTAATCTTGGTCTTGATGGGCTCGGAGTTTTTTATCTTCTCGGGCGCTAAATTAACCTTGGCGCGGTAGTCTCTACGAGTGTCTTGTTTCTGGACATAGGCCATAATGAAGAGAGTATTGTGTTAAAAGTTTTTCTTCAGTTTGCCGTTAATGTATGTGTCTTTATAATCATTCAAATTGTCAAGTTCCATATCTATGCATGCATACGCGTAAACCTTTATCAGTCACCTTCTTCTTTACGGTTCTGGGAATGTTTAGGGATATTTCGCCTTCTTTACCGGTCTCTATCGTCCTACTCAGTGTATGAGGAAGCAAGTATTGTAGTATCACGGGCCCTATTGCCCCAATATCCATCCGTGCAGTTCACCTGAAAGAACCAACAATTAGAAGAAACTTATTATATACAAACGCAAAAAACAATGGACTAAACTTACCATTGGACGGGTAGGGAAGGACACAGGATTTTTTCGAGAGGGTGTTGCACAAAAAAAATTTTCATAAGTACCAAAAAAATTCAATGTTATATAAATTGTAAAAATGAAAAACTAGTCAATAAGATACATTGTCTATTACTAGAACGGTACCCGCGCAATGCGGCGGCGGGTACCTGTGATTATATTTTGCGTTATTCGGTTACAAATTTAGTTGTTTTTATGCTTTATAAGTAGAGATGGTTAAGCCAAATAATTTTAGTTTGAACAACCAATCTGCTTCCTAACAAACTTTCTAACTAATATGCTTTCTAACCAACTTTCTAACCAACCTGTTTCCCAACCAATTAATTTTGAAATCCTTCCATAATAAGTAAGTAAAAGTCTGAATTTTAAGCCTTTCTAATTATAGAATAGTCCCAAATGCATTATATAATAGTATAGATTATTGACATTTTCAATGTTTCAAGCCTTGAAGGCGCTTCATCACATCTTCATTCGTAACCTTCGCAAATAGTTCTTTTTCTGTGTTACAAATTAAAGCATCGTTCACATAATTTTCACTCATTCTGTTGCGGAGATTTGTCTTTATCAATTTTATTGCCGAAAAATATATTTTCACGGTTGCGGTTGCCACAAGTAACACTTATAAAGAAAGCTTCAATAAGGTATAAATCAAAGGAATCGTATGGATACGGATGAACACTTGAGTCAACACTATTGTTTGGTAACTTATATATATGGTGTATATTAGATTATTAGATTTAATTAATTTGGGTTTACTAGTTATTGGCCTTTGTCTTTCTTTACAATTATATTTTCGACTAAATAAAAAGTGCACCATAAAGAATTGCTAGAGTAACAACAGTTAAATCATGAAAAATGAAAGTAGCAAAAAGAATTTATCGGGGTTGCACATATCATGAAATGACAGCTTTCAAAAACAATTTTCACTTCGTGATCTAAAAAAAGGTGTAGCCCGTGCCACACCCGGCACCATTGTGGGTCCGTCTATGGGAACGGGTTTGCAATAAATCCGTGGCGATCAGATGCAATGGTTGGACAGAACGGGATGGTGAGGGATCTGTTGAGAAATTTTCAAGCAGCAGGCATTTCCCAAATAAAGAAGAAACCATCGATCCCCAATCAAATAAAAATACAGTAACAACTAAAAATCCTAAGAATTAAACAACAGCAACCAACAATATACGGTAACTTGGATATTACAAATGGAATTTTAAGACAAAACTAATAAATATGATACGCAAGGATATAACTTAGAACATATATGTACTCAACAATATATAGTGTCTTAATTAGTGAAACTATTATGTTTAGGCAGCCCATTGATAAATATAGTTTAAAACCAGTGTAATACACGCTAAATTTAAAAGCTAAAAAATATATTGGATTTTTTCTTTTATTTTTTTATTATGGGAAACATATTTAGCTTAATTAATAGCTAAACATAGTATTGTTGTTGTTTAAGTGTTAGTTGATGTAAAAAGCTAAATATGAATATCCGATAATTAGCGCAAAAATATTTGCGGATAACATGTAAAGTGGACTTACCAACAAATTTCCTCAAGGTTTTATTTTTTTTCTTTCTTTAAAGCTTCTATATTGATAGTTTATGAAAAAAGACCTCGGTGTGTTTGCCACCACATAGAAGTGGGATGTGGCAAGTCATCCTTGGCTATCTAACAAGCTAGAGTGCTATTCTCTTCATGTTACTCTTCTTGAAAAGAAGAAGAGATCACCGCAAGAGCCAAGAAGAGCCTGTCAAGTTTGCCAAGGATGACCGCCTATAACGAACAAAACAAGGTGTCAATTTCGAACACCTTGAAGAGTACGTAATGAGGCAGGTCATCCTTGGCTACTAAACAAGAACCTCTATTCGTATTATGTTATCAATTTCGGTGTACATTACTTGGTTTAGTAAAACTGACTATTTATAGCCTATGACAATCGATCACCGAAACCACTTGAATTTGTATTCCTAGTAGAAACCATATTTGGGAGAATATATTCAGTGAACCCCATTCTGTTTGCCTACTTAAGGAAAAGAGAATGTAACACCGCGTAAATGGAATAATGTTTTTCAATCAATGGTCAAAACTTTTGCATACGAGTTGACTTCCATGAACTGATGTGTTCTTGAAACATTAAATAAAATATCAGGTGGGGTGCCATTTAGTTAATCGTTACAGTGAAGCCTTTTTGAATGATTGATAGCATTCAATTCGTGTAAGTAGCTGCATCGAAATTGGTAGATCATAGTTTGTTATACTACTCTTGCTTCTACAATGCGCATTTATGTGCAATTTATAGATATAGGCTATGTTTTGCGCAAAGCTTTTTTGGAGCTTTTTGGGGTAATGAGCGGTGAGAATGAACTTTTTTATTTTTGATGTTTGTTTGGCATGAGAGCTGTGGGCTTTGCTATTTTTTAGGAAAGCTCATTTTCCCAATGCTTCTTTATGAAGCTGTGAGCTTTTTTAGCTACCGCTCACAGCTACTGCTCACTGCTATTGCTCAATGCTACTGCTCACAGCTACTTTTGACAAACATAGCCATAGTTTTCTACTAGTACAGAATCCTTCTTTTACCCCCAATGTATATACTATATGTATGTATCCTTGTATCGGGGGAAGCATGCTAGTTCTTTTATGGTGAAAAAGGTCATGCATATATCAATCACAAAAACTTATTTAAAAAAGTCAAACTGTGAAAGTCAAAGACATGCCCAGGACTTCATGGCAGACACATCAGAAACACATTCAAACCCACTATACTAAAGTATTCATACATCTATGACATTCTACTTATTAGCCACATGAATAACATTAACAACATGTGTTTTCTTCACTTTTTACTTGTAGAATCTGCAGTATAATATTCTGATTATACATATCTGGCTCAATTATTGACTTTTAGTAAAGTCATCCACACAAGTATTCTGTCATGTTTTTACAGAGTTGGTGATGCTTCTTAGCTACATTATATCCTAAGTAACGTCAAAGCATTTTGTCATTTTTTTGAAAGAACATACGTGTATGAAGATCCTTGATGTAGGTTTTCATGATTGATTCAATCACTAGAGAGATGTTTAAGTGTAAGCCAAAGGCTGGCCTGCAACTCCTCTAATTAACACTCATTTTGAGTCATTTTTTGTCATCATAAGTCATACTTCAAAAGTTATGTATGAAATTTGGCAAACTCTACTAACTTAGCATATGAATGCAGATCTGCTAAATCACTAAATCTACATGTTCCCACTTGGTGTAGTAGTTGGATTGCTTAGTGAACAAACACTTCATCTTTAACGTAAGTACAGTGCTACTTATCTTATGATCGATCAGAAAAACCTACATGAACATTAATTTACCTTTCATTCTTTTTAGAATTTATCTTTCGGGTTCAATGTCAATGACATGTATTTTCGTTACAAAAGGTTGTAAACACTTTATAAACAAACTCTATAAGATTTAGTGATCATTATTGCATTCCTTTTATAGTAAAGTCAACTAATCCAACACATGCACATGTATTGGAATATATGCACTTCAAGAATCAAGATGATCAATGTTTGCCTTCTGGCCTTGGCTAAAAGCCATGCATGCAAGTGATGTATATAGCTAACTTAGTTGATATATATTCTTTAACTTTTTTGTCAATTTTAGATGTCCCCTTTATGTGAAATCTTGCGAGTTCTAGGCACATCAAGGTAATTGTTTGTATTCCATGATTCAATGTGATATTAAATTAAAGGGTTAATGGCATGTGAAATCTTGCGAATTCTAGATGCCCCTTTTGGCCTACTTGAAGAGATTTGAAGTTGCTTCTCGGCCACAATAATACAGTTTCATGTCAATGATCCAACAAGGCTTCCATGGACTGAATAGCCAAATGGACCCCTACTTGATATCTCAACTTAGATTGACTACCAAAGTCCATTCCGAAGTGAGATTGTGGTCATTGGTTGAAGAATGATATTCCTTTTACCCCGTGTTTTATTCCGTTTTCTTCGTGTGGATTTATATCGAATTGGATTCATATAATCTAGCAACTGGGATATATTCTATATCATAGAAAGTTGGAACGATGAACATAATAATAATAATAATAATAATAATAATAATAATAATAATAATAATAATAATAATAATAATAAAATGCATTATGCAGTTTCATACACCAATGAGAATGGATTATTTATAAACTAGCAGGGTACCCGCGCATTACAGCGGCGGCTACCCTGAAATATTTTTTTGATGGAATTAATAAAAATGTCACGGGTAGTCATTCCGACACCTGAATTTGCCTCGAAAATGAAATACTAAAAGATTTGGTAAACTACACTTCCCACCCTAGAATATATTTACAATTTTAGTCCCTAAGGGTGCAATAGGGTTCACACACGGTCCAAAACACTTTCATATATAAACCTCATTATACCCTCACTTAGGGTTTGACACCCTTTCTCTCTCAAACCAGCCGCACCCTATTTCTTCTTCTTCTCCAGTCATTTTTCGGCTAAACAAACACCACCGTCGGCCACTTAAACTCACCGCCACGACCACCACACTCCTTAAAACCTCCCCATCATTTTGACGTACATCACGTGCCAAGAAACACCTCCCAACACCACGTTTAACACCACCACAGCTCGAGTTCATCACCAAAACCATCTCTCTCTCGTTTTGTTGATACCGGCGGTTCTAGACGGTAGGGGATAAGTACATGAATTTTCAAGAGTTTCTGATTAAATAAAGATTAAAACTAATAAATATGAAGCTAAATAATTGTTTGGTATCATTTTCTTTCTTTTTGTTGTTGTCGTTGTTATTGAGTCGCGAAAACAAGGGATGCCGTGAGCTTGAGCTCACAGCCTTGTGTATCGAGTCGAGTTTTATTGAGTCGAGTCTTGGTCACAGGTTCGTGTCTAGGTGAAGATGGAGGGTTGTACATTGTGTTTAAATGATTGTAATATTGGGTGTAGGGGGTGTTTTTAATGCTATTAATGTAGAATGAGGGTTGTACATTGTGTTTAAATGATTGTAATATTGGGTGTAGGGGTGTTTTTAATGTTATTAATGTAGAATGAGGGTTATACATTGTGTTTAAATGATTGTAATATTGGGTGTAGGGGTGTTTTTAATGCTATTAATGTAGAATGAGTGTTGTACATTGTGTTTAAATAATTGTTACATTGGGTGTAGGGGTGTTTTAATGCTATTAATGTATAATTCTAAGAAAAGTGGTCTTAATTTTGATTCATGCTAGTTTTTGTTGTACACAATACTTTGGTTGTTGTAATTATGAAAATTGTTTGCTTTAAAGTATTGTAAATTATGCATCATTTTTTTACATCTGAATTTTTTGGAAAGAGAGTGTTTCCTCTATTATAAGTAGTATAGATAGGT
>JARVZY010009719.1:0-24411 GCA_030686995.1 Artemisia argyi
AGTCCGGATTTTCTTAGCCTATGCAGCTCACAAAAACATCACAATCTATCAGATGGATATTAAGACAACTTTCTTGAATGGAACTCTGAAATAAGAGGTGTATGTGAGTCAGCCAGACGGATTCATCGACAAAGATCATCCAGACTACGTCTACAAGCTTAAGAAAGCCATTTATGGTTTAAAACAAACTCCAAGAGCATGGTATGACGAACTATCATCTTTCTTGCTCAAAAACAATTTCACCAAAGGAACAGTTGACGACACCTTGTTTACCAAAATATTCAAAGAAGACATTTTGATTGTTCAGATTTACGTGGACGACATTATCTTTGGGTCCACTAATCCGAATCAAACATTTTGAAAATCTCATGAAAAGCAAATTTGAAATGTCCATGATGGGGGAACTAAAATTCTTTCTTGATTTACAAATACATCAATCCCCTCGTGGTATTTTTATCAATCAAGCTAAATATACAATAGAGATTTTAAAAAAACATGGAATGGAAAACTGTGACTCTGTTGGTACACCAATGGTCACTTCACCAAAAATTGGTGCTGATTTGTTTGGGAAACCCATCGATCTGAAGAAATATCAGAGCATGATCGGTTCTCTCATGTACTTAACTGCTAGTCGACCCGATATTCAATTTGTTGTTTGTTTATTAGCACGGTTTCAGGCAAAGCCTACCGAACTTCACCTCAAAGAGGTTAAACGGATCTTTCGGTACCTACGAAGCACCATTAACATGGGACTTTGGTATCCGAAGGATTCGGGGTTTAATCTAACAACATTTTCAGATGCCGACCATGCCGGTGATCAAGTTACAGCAAAGAGTACATCAGGTGGAGCACAATTTTTGGGTGAAAAGCTAGTAAGCTGGTCGTCAAAGAAACAGGATTGTACTGCATATCAACCGCCGAAGCCGAGTATGTGTCTCTATCTGCGTGTTGTGCACAAGTTCTTTATGCGGACACAGCTCACAGATTATGGCTTTACTTTTGACAAAATACCTATGTATTGTGACTCAAAAAGTGCAATAGCCATCTCATGCAATCCCGTACATCACTCTAAGACAAAGCATATCAAAGTCCGCTACCATTTCATCAAAGAACACGTGGAAGAGGTACTGTTGAATTATTTTTCGTTAAGACTGATTACCAACTCGCCGATCTATTTACTAAAGCCCTTCCAAAAGAAAGGTTTGACTATTTAGTTCGACGAATTGGCTTGCGAAGCCTAACATCTGAGGAGCTAGAACGTCTTCTCGAATCTTTTGAAAAAATGTTTTCAAAATCAATTCGCTGTAAATATTTTTGAAAAAACAAAATACAAAATTTGAAAAACCAACAAAAACAAAATACAAAAACATAAAATTTCAAAAAATACAAAAATAATATAAAATCAAAAAATCCAAAAATATTCTTCTCTTATAAATAAATATTCTGTACGTTTCTAGAAATGTCATTCAACAATGATACGGACATGTACAGATGCTTGAACGGGAGTTCTTTAAAATGTTTTTCTAAAACATGTCGTTTCTCAAAAGTTTCTTCACAATGGCTTTCGTATACTTCAGTACGAAACCCGGACCCGAATGATGACTTCTGATTATTTTCAAATCAAGGACTCGTACGTTCAAAGACGAAATCTTTTTCAAAAAGTTCGAGTCTAAACAAACGAAAAAGACTTCAAACAAAAACTCGTTTTTCCAAACAGAAATCTTGAGCACTTTTTCAAGATTCATCAAAACATTTTTCAAAATCTTTCAAATGAGTGCTCAAGATAACTCCCTCAAAACCCTTCATTGATTTTAAAATGTGCTATCATTAAGGGGGAGTACAAAAACAAAAATGTTCCGAATTCATGCAAAATGAAATCTGTCTTTCTGTCCAAAAAGTTTTTTCTTAATCTGTTGATATCAAAAATATCACGATATGCTATTTTTGAGGGGGAGAAGACATGATTAAAATGTGATCAAAGATGTTTAAAGATTGTGACTGAATCTCAAAAGAGCTTGACTTAGAATGTACCAATGAATTGACGAAGCTTAAAATGTTAGTAATCGAAAAGACTTGTCCTGGACGGGTAATAATTTCAAGCTAGTCTAACTAGTGATGTAAGCGTGTCACGAATAGGACTTGTCCGAGTAGAATGTATCGTATCGAGAGACTTTCTTTGGACTTGACCAGGACGGGTAATAATTTCAAGCTAGTCTAACTAGTGATGTAAGCGTGTCTCAAATAGTCCGAGTAGAATATACCGTATCGAGAGACTTTCTTTGGAATTGACCAGGACGGGTAATAATTTCAAGCTAGTCTAACTAGTGATGTAAGCGTGTCTCGAATCGGTCATATTCACTGAAAGTGGATCAATTCAAAAAGTGCAAACTCCTTACGCATGTGCAAATTTCTTAAAAATCCATGAGCACATGTGAAAGGGGAGTCCTTCAAAAGTTGCAAAACTCTCAAAGTGGTAACAACAATGTGTTTTATTATTATAAACACTTTGAGAGATTTTCAAATGAATGGTTTTATGGAAACAATAGGATAGTCATGAAGATATAAGGTGACTAAGGTTAGGGAAAACCGTCCTATGATCCGCCAGAGCCGGAGGGATCTACCCAAGGACAAATCCAATAGATTAAAATTAGAAGTCCTTAGGTATGATTGAAAAAAAAAATAGAAAATGAGAAAGGAGAAAGAAGGGGTTGAAGAATTAAAAAGAAAAGTTATGAAAAAGGGTGAAAAGAAATAGCCCTCCAAATGATCAACCTTAGGGCAAACACCGGGTTCAATTCATATGCTACTGGTTGTTGCTAAGGTGACACGAGTATTGAAGATAAAGACGTCATGGATGATTGGTCCCGAACGGTCAACTAAGTTCACCAGGTGATGGTTAACCAAGTCAAACGTCAAAGACCAAGTAACCAAGGAGTTTAGGGAATCCCCGGGTCGTTATGTCCCGACGAGGCGTGCAGTTGTATTTGTAAACGTTTTAAAGGATCGGGTGATTAATCAGAAAGGTCAGGAATTTGATTATTATGGTTACACTATGAGATAATGATGGAAAATGACTTAGAAATACTTAACTAACAATTACTGATTATCAGATAACGTAAAAACGTAACTTACCCTAAAAACGCGCGTTTGGGTTTAAAATAAACGTGAACGCGCAAATAAAAAAGTGAAACGGGAGTAAACAAAGTCCTACGAACGTGAAAATTATATTTTTACAATCCTACTGACTTAAGAAAATTTTTAGAAAAAGAAAAATAATTTTTACACTATTTAATTAATTACTATTAATTAATTACTTTTTAATTAACTAAAATATCCTAAATTACAATTAATTATGAAAATTAACTAGAAAAATGAAAATAAAATTTAGAAAAATCTAAAATAATATAAAACTAATTTTGAAATAGAAAAACTATTTTTCCTACTTTTTAATTAATTACTAATAATTAAAAACTAATTATTTAATTAATTTAAATTAAACTAAATTATAAAAAATACTAAATGATTAAAGAAAATCTGAAAAAATTCCTAAAAATCTATTATGATTACAGGAGCCTAGGAAAAATTAAAAAACAGATTTTGCTTATAAATAAGCAGAAAATAAGCCAAAGTGGCTTAAATAGAAGCTATCACTTCTAATTTTTTTGGCTTTTTCTATTTTTTCTTTTTCCCAACTGATTTACAACTAAAAAGAAACACTTTTTGTGAAGGAACTTTTTATAGAAGTTGAAAACAAGCACTATGGACAGTAATAAGCAAAACAGCCAAGCTTTGAGCTTATTAGGCTTATGGAGTTCTGAAAAAGCTAACAAACTATATCACCATTAACAAATAAGCTACACATTATTAAGAAAACAAGAAATAAGCAACAAAACAAAGGAAGAAGTACAATGGTTAAGCTGTAGTGAGTGAATAAGCAGTTCACAAAAGTTGCAGGCCAAATACAACCCTTGGTGGGGCCCACAGAAGGTTTAGGAACCCAAAATAAAACTTATTCTGAAAAGGTGGGGTGTCAGGCTATCCAATAAGCCAGGGTTAAGGTGTAAGACCCACAAATAAGTTCTAGGGGAAGGCTGGGAGTTGGGTGGTTCACACTGGATACTCAGTGTGAATGGTTGAACTGAGCAACTAAAGGCTAAGTGCAGCCCTACCAAATGAACCAAAAAGCAGGAAATAAGCTAAGACCCTTCAACTAGGGCTTATTGGCTTCCTAAAAAACTAAACTCCAGATTATGGGTCCCACAAATGAACAAACTATGATTACTTGAAAATGGAGGTACTGGGTTGTTTCACTGGTACAGGGCAACACAGATCTGAGGTGCTCACTTTGAGCTCATGCACAATCCAAATAAAAAATCACAAAAATGAGGCGACCATAGATTATTGTAGCTTAGATGGGACACTTTTAACTTCTGAAAATATCAAGAACCAACTTTAAGCACAAAATTCAATAATATTCCCCCAAGTTCTGACCTTTTTTCTGAAACTCACAATTTTGACTTTTTATAATTTCAAGCTCAGTTGACTTTCATGAGATTTCAATGCTCCTAGATGACTAATGTTGTTGTATTTAGTGATGTTGGAACTAATTTAAGCATTCTAAACTCCTACTAAGCCTAATGCAATGGTCATTCCACTGAGAAATCACAACAGTTAAAAGAAATGAGGTATGAAGATGAGTTTTGACTTTTGCTTTGAGATATGACAAACCACAGGTTTCTCTGAGCTAACTAGGGCCTAGGCAACTTATCTGAGTGGAAGTTAACTAAAAATAACAACTCTAACTAAGTGCAGCAAGCTAAACCAAACACCCCTGATTTAGTTTATTAACTTGATTTCCCAAGCAGTTGATTAACCTAAGCTCATGGGACTAATAACTATCTTCCTACTGAGTTATAATTATCTCAAATAAGCAAAGGTAAGCAACAGTTAACAACATTAAGCTACATCACAGAGTATGCAAAAGAGTGTATGGGAAAATAATCTTACAAGTTTTCAAAGAGACAACACCAATGAGAACCAATGCCAAGACCATTACCCTAAGCTCCCCTGAGCACTAAACCATATCATATTCATCTCTGCAACTTGTTTCTTCTTCCTTCTTCTGCTTTCTTGATTCCTTTTTTTTTATTATTTGAAATTTTTTTATGAGAGCTGAGTAAATAAATAAATGGACTTGGGACAGCTTACAATCAACTCAAGTGAGCTTATGTAGGCACAACACAACAATTTATCTAACTCATATCATGATCACACAAGAACTTGAAATACTTCATGAAAACAGAAGATAATTGCTTGAACTTTTTAAGAAACTTAAAACATTTGCATTGATATTGAAAATTTACAAACTAAGATGCTTACTAAATTCAGAAGAGTACACTAAAAACTACTTAAAAACTACACGCCTTGACAGGCTTACAATTGTTTCTTATAAATACTAAAAAAATAGAAAAGAAACTTGAACATGCCTTTTTCTTCTTTGTCTTCTGTGTCTTTTGTGTTCCCTGCTTGTCTGTGTACCCTTGGAAACATCCCAACCATTGAATAGCTGCTTACTTCATCCTGACCATTGATGCCCTTTTATGTACCAATTGTAGTGGGGGACAATTGGTTGTAACAATTAGGGTTGACTTGATGAATGGTGTAGAGTGGCTGGTAGGAAAAGGGAGGGGGACAAATTTGTTGGGGGTTGCAGGTTGTGTTTGGGAGGCTAGGGTGTGTGGTAATGGCGGCAAAAGGTAAGGGGTGGGAGGGGTTGACTTTCCTTTTGACCCCATTTTATTTTTATTAGACATGGGTGGGCTTAGAGCTGGCATATCGTGTCTGACACGACACGATAAGACACGAACACGATAAGACACGAACACGAATGACCTGAACACGAACACGACACGATAAAAAATCGTGTCACTTTTTTCAAACACGAACACGACACGAAAATTAACATGTTACACGATAAGGAACCTGTTAAGGGACCTGTTAACAAAAATACATAACGAAACAAAACGAGTTCACAAATTAACGAGAGTTCCTAATAATATTTTTAACTAATACATAACGAAACAAAAAGTCCTTAATAAATCCTTATAACTAATACATAACGAAACAAAAGTAAACAATTATAATGTCTTCACTCTTCACCCGTATGCGAAACCCATGCCCTCGAGCAGTCGAGCATTTTACAGCAGCACCACCATCACTTGTTCCAGCAGTTAACTTTGGAGTGCAGATCTCGCGAAAACCAAACTTCCACAAAAACTTCCTAAACTTCCAAAAGATATTAAATTTTAGAAGTTAAACAAATCATAGAACCATTTCTTATTAGTTATTTACTCTTATATGGACGGTTTACAATTGAATATAAGAGTTAATTAGTATGATATAACAGAAGACAAAATGGTAAGCCACAACCAAACACTTCCACATATTGAAACTGCAATAATTAGCAAAATGAAGGGAGGTATTCAAGTAGTTGCAATATAAGCAGTTGCAACCCAAAGTAGTGAAGTACACCTTTAAAATGGGTCAAGATAATTTACAAAATCTACAATTAGATAAACAAACACATGAATACAGTAGAACAACTTTAGTGCTTAACATAGTTCATCTACTTACAAATTACTATCACCAATGTTATATACACATCATACAACTACATTTCTACTTAAATAAGTAAATCTACAAATAGATATTACTTTTACTACATCAAATTTAATGGTAATAACTTCGTTTAATCAAGCATATAATGCTAGGCAGTAGGCATTAGAACTATCTAAATCTAAATTTATATCATACATATGAAATTAATGGAGTATCTACGAAAACAAACTAACAACTTCTAAACCCAACTTTACGTAATCAATACATCTACAGAAAAATAGTTGTAACGTATAAATTAATATAACAGGCTAACAGCAATCGATTATGCTAGAATATAAGCAAAACAATCCAATGTTCGAATATAAGCAAAACCAAACACACCTGGTTACGGTTTAAGGCACCCCCATCACAGAGCTAGCACAAGCCGAGAGCTTGTGCTCTCGGTTGAGTCTCGACACCCACAAAAACATAGAAACCCGGATACCAAATCTTGTTTAAAACCTCATTTTACATGTAAACCCACATTTATATCACGTTTTTAATCAAAACCCAACAAAAAGTATACAACTCGTGACGCGTGTAGTAGTGGATCGAGAAGAGGAGGTGATGGGGAATTGAATGGTGGTGGTCGTGTGGTGTGGTGACCGGCGGTGAGGTGATGGCGGCCGAAAAAAGGGTCCGATGCTAGGGTTTTTGGTTGAGAGAAATGATGAAGATGTTAGATGTGTGGTTGTGTTTGTGTTGTGTTTGTGACCGGTCCACACAAGGACCATATATCCATCTTTACTAACATTGTAACAGTAACAGGTCTCTTAACGTGTCTTAACAGGTCCGGACCTGTTAAGACACGAAACCTGTTAATTTCATTCGTGTCTTAACAGGTCCGGACCTGTTAAGACACAAAACCTGTTAAGACCTGACACGAAACCTGTTAAGAACAGGTCTTGTCGTGTCGTGTTAACAGGTTTTGTGTCAAAATTGCCAGCTCTAGGTGGGCTTGGGTGGTATTTGGGCCAAAGGGGAATGGTGGGCTGGGAAATAAAAGGGTGTGGATTGGGTAATTGGTTTTGGTTTTAGACAAAAATACAAAGGGTCCGTTTGGTGTAAATTTGTAGCAAGGACCAATTTTGTGAATTTAGTAATTTTGAAGGACCAGAATTGCCAACTGTTCAAAGTTAATCCAGGGACCAAACATGTTACATTCCCTAATATGAAGGTCATAAAAGCTATTTTTCATTTTAAAATTCCCTAAGGGACTGATTTCGCCAAATTCCAAACTGCAGGGACCAATTGTGTAATTTTTCCAAAGTTTTCACCTAAGGATTAATTTTGATAATTTTTGACTTTTAAATGCCTTAGGTTGACTTTCCTTTCAAAACAAATGCTTAGGGACTAGTTTTGTAAATTTTTGAAAGTCGGGGGACTAAAACTGCCAATTGTGTAAACTTTGTTCGTTTTTCATTGTTTTTGCTCATTTTGCATCTGAAACGTATAAAATACAATCCCTGGGATATTTTTAGTATTATGATGCATTTCTGAGCATTTTCGGATGTTTTGGCAGTTTAAATACGACAAAAATGATGAGTGTTTGAGCAAACTTGGATTGCATTTTGAGGCATTTCATTCTTTTGTGAAATATTCCCGTGACGTTGACAAGTGTCACAGGATTTGACTAATTCCTGGGCATCCTTGTAGATTGAGGGCCAGTAGAAACCGGAGTCAAACACCTTTTTGGCGGTGTAGTTTGGATTATGGTGGCCCCCTGTGGGACCAGCATGGCAAGCCTTTAGAATTTCAGTGGCTTCTTGACCATAAACACACCGCCGGATGACTTGATCCGCACAGATTTTAAACAGGTAGGGGTCGTCCTAGAAATAATGTTTGACATCCTTGAAGAATTTATTCTTCTATTGGGACGACATCCCTTTCACCACAAAATTACCTGCATGATAGTTTGCGAAATCGGCAAACCATGGGGTAATAGAATCTCCACGAAAGGTAACCGCATTGAGTGTCTCGAGAGGGAAGGTTTCATTAATTTCCTTCTTTTCGAAGACATCTTGGTGGGGGTTTTCCAATCGGGAGAGATGATCAGCAGCTAGGTTCTCAGCTCCTTTTTTTATCACGAATTATGATATCAAATTCTTGTAGGAGGAGAACCCAACGGAGTAGTCTTGGCTATGCATCTTGTTTTGCAAAGAGGTACTTCAAAGCCGAGTGATCCGTATACACTATGCTTTTGGTCAATATCAAGTATGGCCAGAATTTTTCAAAGGCATACACCACAGCTAATAATTCTTTTTCAGTGGTGGTGTAATGACTTTGAGCCTCGGTCATTGTCTTGCTTGCATAGTGTATAGGCTGAAAGTGTTTTGTTTTGCGTTGCCCCAAGACTGCCCCAATAGCATAATCACTCGCATCACACATGAGCTCGAAGAGCAAGTCCCAATCGGAGGCAACAAGAATCGGTGCCTCGGTAAGCTTTTTCTTCAATGTTTCAAAAGCTTCGATGCACTCGGGAGATAAGATGAAAGGAGCATCCTTCTCGAGGAGAAGGGTCATAGGCCGGGCAATTTTAGAAAAATCTTGAATGAACCTACGGTAAAAATCGGCATTACCCAAAAAGCTCCTAACACCTTTGACGGTAGTAGGATGAGGTAATTTTGCTATGACATCAACTTTGGCTTTGTCGACCTCAATCCCATTCTTTGAAATTTTATGGCCGAGGACAATGCCCTCTTTGACCATAAAGTGACTCTTCTCCCAATTTATACATAACCTTGTGTCTTCACAACGTTTAAGCATGTTGTCTAAATGGGAGAGACATGTTTGAAACGAATCCCCAATTACCGAAAAATCGTCCATAAAGACCTCCATAGTTTTCCCGATCATGTCGGAAAATATGACCATCATACATCGTTGAAACGTGCCCGGAGCATTACATAAGCCAAATGGCATACGTTTATACGCAAAAGTTCCATAGGGGCACGTGAACGTGGTCTTTTCTTGATCTTGCGGATCAATGGGAATCTGAAAGTAACCCGAGAAACCATCGAGGAAGCAATAGTACTCATTCCCCGCTAATCTCTCGAGCATCTGATCCATAAATGGCAGAGGAAAATGATCCTTACGGGTGGCGTCATTTAGCTTGCGATAATCAATACAGACACGCCACCCCATAACCAAACGAGTTGGAATCAACTCATTTTCCTCATTTGTGACAACAGTAATGCCACCCTTTTTTGGAACGCACTGTATTGGGCTAACCCAAGGACTGTCCGAGATAGGGTAAATCAATCCGGCATCAAGGAGTTTTAAAACTTCTTATTTGATTACCTCATGAATTTTTTGATTCACCCTTCTTTGTTGTTGGACTGCCGGTTTGAAGTCATCCTCCATTGAAATCTTGTGTGTACAAAATTGAGGGTCAATGCCCTTGATGTCGGAGAGTCTCCAAGCAATTGCTTGTTTATGTGACTTCAAAACCTTTATTAGAGCAGCCTTTTCCTCAACACTTAAATCTTTGGCAATTATGACGGGTAATTTATCATCACCCTCCAGAAATGCATATTCAAGATGAGGCGGCAAGTCCTTAAGCTCGACCTCAGGAAAATCATCAGTTTCCTCAACATATTTTATTTCCTGATTATGAAGTTGTTGTGCTAGAATGGAAAGAGGAGAGGGATCCTTGTTTAACAATTTATCAAGGAGAAGAATATCCCTCTCGGGGTCAATCTTTTGGTTATCGATTCCATCGGGAATCGAATCACTCTTGAGAAAGGACTCAATCTCTTCTAAGATGAAGTCACTTCCCTCAAACGGAGTGAGGGAAGGAGAAGAATTAGCAATGATGGGATAAGAAGATGGAGTGAAATTTTCACTTGTAGAATCATCAACGAAACCTAAAACCTCTTGAGCGTACTCCTCAGCCGCTACATTTATGACATCTATTCGGTTTACCGATTCAGAGTCATAATTAGAGGAGTACCTCGATGTTGATCAAGGTTGAAGGTGATTGCTTCGGTTCCAACATGCAACATGATCTCATGCTCAAATACATCGATAAAAGCGCGCCCAGTTCTAAGGAATCCCCTTCCAAGAATGAGAGGGACCCTTGAATCGGCATCAAAGTCAACAACCACAAAATCTACTGGAAAATGGAACTTTCCCACTCTAACGAATACGTCCTCGGCTTTGCCAAGTGGACGAGAGATCGATCGATTGGCAAGTTCGAAAGTCATGCACGTGGGAGTAAGTTCGGGAAGAGATAATTTCTTCCACACGGAATATGGCATCAGGTTAATGCTAGCACCAAGATCGGCCAAGGAGAAGCATTCAACCATACCCGGAAAAATACAAGGAATGAGAAATTTTCCGGGGTCTCCAAGCTTTTCGGGAAGCTTTTTCAAGAGAACTGCTGAGCAGTGCTCATTCAACGGAGTTCTAGCCATCTCAAAAAGTTTTTCCTTATTGCTTAACAGATTTTTGATTGTTGATGCAAACTTGGGCATCAAGAGAATAGCATCCGCGAAGCTAATGTCAAAATGCAAATCTTGAAAGATTTGGAAAAATTTATCCATTTGGTGACTAGCTTTTTCGCGGAGCTTTTGTTCATTGAGACGTGATGGGTAAGGGATAGAAGTTTTGGATTTAGGGTTGTCCACTGGAGTTTCAGGATGTTCAAAAACAACTCCAGGTTTACGTCTGGTTTCTGGAATAACTTGAGGTTGGACGTGTGCGGTACTTCATGAGCTAGGAGTTTGCACCTTGTCCGTGGTCACCTCAGGTTCACGTTCCACTACCTTTGGAGGGGAGAAAGAAGAGGTAGTAGGAATCACGGGTTCATCATAAGAAGCACCACTTCTAGTTGTGATCGCCTTAGCATCGCCCCTCGGGTTAGCGATCGTGTTGCTCGGAAGTGTTCCTGAGCCCGAGGGTCGTTCATTTAAAGACTTCTTAATTTCAGAAATCTGGCTAACCAACAACTTGTTCATCTCTTCTTGGGACTTCATGAATTGTTTTAACAACTCGTCGGATGAAGGCCCAGTTGGAACAATGGCTTGATTTTGGTTATTAAAATTTTGAGCACGATTGTTCTGATTTGGGCCTTGATTTTGAAAATTACCCTGATTAGGGTTGTTGTTTCCATGAAAATACCCGGGATTGAAATTACCCTGACCTTGGTTTCGATTAAAGTTTCCTTGATTTTGATGTTGGAAACCTTGATTATGGAAACCTTGGTTTTGATTCTGAAAACCGTGACCTTGATGGAAGTTACCTTGGTTTTGAAAACCTTGGTTCATTCTATTTTGATTCTGGTTACGGTATTGGACATTTTGGTTTTGATTAAAACTGGGAGGTCCAGGATAATGATTAGGACGGTAGTTCGGGTCCATAGGAGGGCGGTATTGATTGCCTCCTAGATTAGATGACCCGGCTACAGCATGAGCTTCAAACGGAGAACCATCAGTAGCTTTGCAATTGTAGTAGGCATGCGGCCCACCACAAGTTACACAGACTTCCACTTTTTTAACCTCAGCAGGTGGAGGATGTTGTGGAAATGAAACTTTCTTAGTTTGGGCGAGAACCAAAGCTTGAATAGCCTCAGTAAGCTTGTCAATCTTAGCATCGGTGCTAGACTGACTCGAAGGAGATGAAGTGGAAAGAACCGCACTAATTTGTGAAACAACCGGCTTGCTTCGTGTAGAGCGGACCTTAGACTCGTTCTCGATGATTGCTAAGGCTTCTTTGGTGGTTCTACTCAAAAAGTTACCTCCCGCGAAGGCATTGAGAGAATCCTGATCAACTTGGCTCACGCCATTGTAGAAAGTATCGAGTTGCATCAACTCGGAGAAACCATGATGTGGACACTTGCGAAGTAATTCTTTGAAACGGTCCCACGCTTCACCAAATGATTCATCATATTTTTTAGTGAACTTGGTGATCTCGTTTTTAAGACTAGTGGTTTTAGAAGGTGGGAAGAATTCATTCACAAACTTTTTTACCAGATCTTCCCATGTCTCAATAGATCGAGGGGGTTGTTTCTCAAGCCAAATCCGGGCTTGACCCTCGAGGGAGAATGGGAAGAGAAGAAGCTTGATTGCTTCACACGGGACATTTTTGTACTTGATGGTTGATGTGATTTTATTGAACCATCGAATATGAGCATGAGGATCGTCCCTCTCAAAACCGTAGAATTGACTTGAGGTTACAAGATTAAGTAACCCGGTTTTGAGCTCAAAACTATCAGCCACGATGGCTGGGACAACAATAGCGTCTCCGTAACCCTCAATGGGTGCTTGGAGAAGCTCACACATGGGGCGGTCTTCCGCCATGATGACAGCTGGAGTGGAAACAGTACGGATCTCAGATCCGAGTGTTGGTGCGGAACGTCTACGAGGTCTTCTAGGTTTTCGTACAAGCTCACGTAATGGGCTAGTAGACCTAGAAGAGCGAGGTGCGCATGCACTAGTAACAAAAATCAATCAAAACAAAGTCGAGGCAAAACCACAGTGAACTTAAACCAATAATCACAGGTAAGTGGCTTCTTTAAGAAAGGTACACCACCTACATGGATACAAAGGCAAGTTTTTATCTTTTGTTTGGGAACTTATTATGTTCACACCCCCAGTTAGTAGGTGTTCTGTCTTGGTTTGCGACGGTTTATTTTTATGTAATATTATTCACAAGAAAAGATGAATGTTTTTGGGTTTTTGTGTATAGGTGAAAAAAAACTTTTGGACAATATTTTTGGTATCGTTACATTTACCAATATCGTATTTCTTTAAGAATCACCTTAAAAGAAACGCGATATAGAAAACGTAACGATCTATTTTGTTTGTTTTTGATTTTTTTGGTGTTGTTAACACTTTAGGAAAAGTGTTAATGACGTTTTTGTTTTATGATTAAGATTTACAAAAAGTTGGTGGTATTTATACAGTGATGTGTGAAAAATCATTAATCTTAAAAGAACGTGTGCAGATACGCAGCAGCCTCCCCGGCAGTGGCGCCAAATTTTGATTGGTCCCGAACGGTCAACTAAGTTCACCAGGTGATGGTCAACCAAGTCAAACGTCAAATACTAAGTAACCAAGGAGTTTAGGGAATCCCCGGGTCGTTATGTCCCGACGAGGCGTGCAATTGTATTTGTAAACGTTTTAAAGGATCGGGTGATTAATCAGAAAGGTCAGGAATTTGATTATTATGGTTACACTACGAGATAATGATGGAAAATGACTTAGAAATACTTAACTAACAATTACTGATTATCAGATAACTTAAAAACGTAACTTACCCTAAAAACGCGTGTTTGGGTTTAAAATAAACGCGAACGCGCAAATAAAAAAGTGAAACGGGAGTAAACAAAGTCCTACAAACGTGAAAATTATATTTTTACAATCCAACTGACTTAAGAAAATTTTTAGAAAAAGAAAAATAATTTTTACACTAATTAATTAATTACTATTAATTAATTACTAATTATTAATTACTTTTTAATTAACTAAAATATCCTAAATTACAATTAATTATGAAATTAACTAGAAAAATGAAAATAAAATTTAGAAAAATCTAAAATAATATAAAGCTAATTTTGAAACAGAAAAACTATTTTTCCTACTTTTTAATTAATTACTAATAATTAAAAACTAATTATTTAATTAATTTAAATTAAACTAAATTATAAAAAATACTAAAAGATTAAGGAAAAATCTGAAAAAATTCCTAAAAATCTATTATTATTACAGGAGCCTAGGAAAAATTTAAAAACAGATTTTGCTTATAAATAAGCTGAAAATAAGCCAAAGTCGCTTAAATAGAAGCTATCACTTCTAATTTTTTTGGCTTTTTCTATTTTATCTTTTTCCCAACTGATTTACAACTAAAAAGAAACACTTTTTGTGAAGGAACTTTTTATAGAAGTTGAAAATAAGCACTATGGACAGTAATAAGCAAAACAGCCAAGCTTTGAGCTTATTAGGCTTATGGAGTTCTGAAAAAGCTAACAAACTATATCACAATTAACAAATAAGCTACACATTATTAAGAAAACAAGAAATAAGCAACAAACAAAGGAAGAAGTACAATGGTTAAGCTGTAGTGAGTGCATAAGCAGTTCACAAAAGCTGCAGGCCAAATAGGTTCCAACAGGCCAAATACAACCCTTGGTGGGGCCCACAGAAGGTTTAGGAACCCAAAATAAAACTTATTCTGAAAAGGTGGGGTGTCAGGCTATCCAATAAGCCAAGGCTTAAGGTGTAAGACCACAAATAAGTTCTAGGGGAAGGCTGGGAGTTGGGTGGTTCACACTGGATACTCAGTGTGAATGGTTGAACTGAGCAACTAAAGGCTAAGTGCAGCCCTACCAAATGAACCAAAAAGCAGGAAATAAGCTAAGACCCTTCAACTAGGGCTTATTGGCTTCCTAAAAAACTAAACTCCAGATTATGGGTCCCACAAATGAACAAACTATGATTACTTGAAAATTGAGGTACTGGGTTGTTTCACTGGTACAGGGCAACACAGATCTGAGGTGCTCACTTTGAGCTCATGCACAATCCAAATAAAAAATCACAAAAATGAGGCGACCATAGATTATTGTAGCTTAGATGGGACACTTTTAACTTCTGAAAATATCAAGAACCAAATTTAAGCACAAAATTCAATAATATTCCCCCAAGTTCTGACCTTTTTTCTGAAACTCACAATTTTGACTTTTTATAATTTCAAGCTCAGTTGACTTTCATGAGATTTCAATGCTCCTAGATGACTAATGTTGTTGTATTTAGTGATGTTGGAACTAATTTAAGCATTCTAAACTCCTACTAAGCCTAATGCAATGGTCATTCCACTGAGAAATCACAACAGTTAAAAGAAATGAGGTATGAAGATGAGTTTTGACTTTTGCTTTGAGATATGACAAACCACAGGTTTCTCTGAGCTAACTAGGGCCTAGGCAACTTATCTGAGTGGAAGTTAACTAAAAATAGCAACTCTAACTAAGTGCAGCAAGCTAAACCAAACACCCCTGATTTAGTTTATTAACTTGATTTCCCAAGCAGTTGATTAACCTAAGCTCATGGGACTAATAACTATCTTCCTACTGAGTTATAATTATCTCAAATAAGCAAAGGTAAGCAACAGTTAACAACATTAAGCTACATCACAAAGTATGCAAAAGAGTGTATGGGAAAATAATCTTACAAGTGTTCAAAGAGACAACACCAATGAGAACCAATGCCAAGACCATTACCCTAAGCTCCCCTGAGCACTAAACCATATCATATTCATCTCTGCAACTTGTTTCTTCTTCCTTCTTCTGCTTTCTTGATTCCTTTTTTTTTTATTATTTGAAATTTTTTTATGAGAGCTGAGTAAATAAATAAATGGACTTGGGACAGCTTACAATCAACTCAAGTGAGCTTATGTAGGCACAACACAACAATTTATCTAACTCATATCATGATCACACAAGAACTTGAAATACTTCATGAAAATAGAAGATAATTGCTTGAACTTTTTAAGAAACTTAAAACATTTGCATTGATATTGAAAATTTACAAACTAAGATGCTTACTAAATTCAGAAGAGTACACTAAAAACTACTTAAAAACTACACGCCTTGACAGGCTTACAATTGTTTCTTATAAATACTAAAAAAATAGAAAAGAAACTTGAACATGCCTTTTTCTTCTTTGTCTTATGTGTCTTTTGTGTTCCCTGCTTGTCTGTGTACCCTTGGAAACATCCCAACCATTGAATAGCTGCTTACTTCATCCTGACCATTGATGCCCTTTTATGTACCAATTGTAGTGGGGGACAATTGGTTGTAACAATTAGGGTTGACTTGTGGAGTGGTGTAGAGTGGCTGGTAGGAGAAGGGAGTGGGACAAATTTGTTGGGGGTTGCAGGTTGTGTTTGGGAGGCTAGGGTGTGTGGTAATGGCGGCAAAAGGTAAGGGGTGGGAGGGGTTGACTTTCCTTTTGACCCCATTTTATTTTTATTAGACATGGGTGGGCTTGGGTGGTATTTGGGCCAAAGGGGAATGGTGGGCTAGGAAATAAAAGGGTGTGGATTGGGTAATTGGTTTTGGTTTTAGACAAAAATACAAAGGGTCCGTTTGGTGTAAATTTGTAGCAAGGACCAATTTTGTGAATTTAGTAATTTTGAAGGACCAGAATTGCCAACTGCTCAAAGTTAATCCAGGGACTAAACATGTTACATTCCCATAAGATGAAGGTCACAAAAGCTATTTTTCATTTTAAAATTCCCCAGGGACTGATTTCGCCAAATTCCAAACTGCAGGGACCAATTGTGTAATTTTTCCAAAGTTTTCACCTAAGGATTAATTTTGATAATTTTTGAATTTTAAATGCCTTAGGTTGACTTTCCTTTCAAAACAAATGCTTAGGGACTAGTTTTGTAAATTTTTGAAAGTCGGGGGACTAAAACTGCCAATTGTGTAAATTTTGTTCGTTTTTCATTGTTTTTGCTCATTTTGCATCTGAAGCATATAAAATACAATCCCTGGGATATTTTTAGTATTCTGATGCATTTCTGAGCATTTTCGGATGTTTTGGCAGTTTAAATACGATAAAAATGATGAGTGTTTGAGCACTCATCAATGACTCAGTGACGCACTGCACTTAACCTTCTAGCCACTCAAGTTCTCTTAAAAGAGCTTGTTTCATCCTCACGGGGAACCAGTGTAATATATCGACCTGTCTCTTAGAGATGGTTGATATTGAAGCAGGAGACCTCTCCCTAATCTCCGCATAGGAAACCAAATGTGCACTTATCGAGTCTAGAGCCCCGAGATTCATCAAAAGATCTCATAGGAACATATGATATTTCTACAATGGTTGTTCATCATTAAGGACGCCAGATGTAAACTTTAGAGTCCTACGCAGATCTTAGCAATCTGCCAGAACATTTATGAGAGGATTCAGACTTGTGATTCTCAATGATTGAATGGAAACTCCTGCCAGGGTCAACATCAAGCAGCCCTGACAGCAGGTCACTTCGGTAATTCTTTATGGGTTACGCTTAGTGTTCGTGATGGTTTCAAACGGTCTACAGTCGTGGAGTGATCCCCAGCGACTCACCCATTCGTTGAGCTACTTAGTAGGTCTCGTAAGCTCCCTCGGGAGTATCCGAAATGGGAACGGCCATGGTAAGGGTTAGAAGGAGTCTTCACACTATGCTGTTGACGATCTCTAATTCCTTATCTGTAAGTACCGGTTGATTTATTGCTAACTGTTTACCTGCAGCTATACATCATATCCATGGCAATGGATTCCACATGCTCATACATGCATCACAAAGTTAAAGGAAAGTTCTCACAAAGATCAAAGGATAGCAACAGTCAAAGAAAGATTCTACGCCAAAAAGAAGAATCTACAAAGTAAAGTGACAAAGATCAAAGTGAAAGAACGGGAATAACAAATGTATGTATGACAAAGACTTAAGACGTATGAGCATGTTGGAATGGCAGACAACCACCTCAAACACAGAAGTGACGAAAGGCAGATGACATCATTGGATCACTTCAACAACAATGAAGCATGATGAACTGGAACTATGATTCATATAATGATTCTTAAAGACGTCAAGAGCTATGATTGTTAAAGTTTAAAGACAAAAATGATGACGTCGCGCAACCTTCAATGACCAACACTTAGGGGGAGATTGTTAGGATCATATTTTATTTATAGAAAGTGTCGGTCATTAATATTATGTAATAGGTTGCATTAGAATATAATTATGATGAAGTTTTACTAATGTTTTCATGTTTTTATAAAGTCTAAGGGCTAGTTATGTAATAAGGTCAAAGATATGTGAACCCTAGACTACAAGTATAAATACTCATGTAAGGCCTCATTTTAAGGTTGGTTCTCTTAGTAATAACATAGTCTCATATTTCACACACTAGGAGTTCCCTCCCACTCTCTCTCTCTACTTACTTTCTCTCTCTAAATTTAGGCAAGATTCACAAATGATTAAGGTTGTTCTATGGTCCTACAAATAATAATAATAATAATATGCTAATGATCAGGGTCGTATCAGCGTGTAAGAGTAAAATCATGCAAGATCAGATGAATTCTAATCATGTATAACATCTTGTTCGTTCTCTTCCCGGTCCCAGATCTTTCGATGATACGCCCTTTGGACGACCCTCCAGTTGTCATTGTTAGACGGGTCTTCAAGGTAAAAGACTTGATTAGCTTGGGTTGCTAGAATGTATTGGTCGTCTTTACACCATTCACTTCTTACACAAATACTAGTTATGTTATTCTTAGTGACAGAACATGAGTTACGTCCTGATTTTTCGGTGTCGAACCATTTACACGGAACATCACCACGTTGCAACCACCGGTATAAATTATCTCCAACATTTCTTCCAACTGGCCATAATAGGTCATTCCATTAAGCCCGGGTGTTGAAACTCCGCCTGTTTTGAGTACTACGACATTGATCACGAATGTGAACCGTAAACTTCACATCGTTAACTGTTTAAGTGATGTCAAAGTTTGCAAACACTTCTGGTCTATGTGCCAAAGCTAATAAATCATCGCTACATTGGCTTTTATCAGCTATCACCAACATGACCAGAAGTGTACAACGCGATCTCCAAACATGATCTCCGGCCTGTTGTTTAGTACATACCATTTTACTTTCTTGTATTCCTCTTCTTTAAAAGTGATAGTTACACGTTTACCAATTGGTGAATGTATTGACTGGAACACATAAAGCTCATGACTAGTAACTCGGGCGTCCCCATTTCTGTCAGGATGATTAAATCTTGTCTCTATACCCTTATGATACATTGAACAAAAAGTTAAAGCTTCATCTGCAACATAACCCTCCGCTATAGAACTTTCAGCTTTAGCTTTATTTCTGACATAATCTTTTAGCACTTTAGCTTTTTCATGTATCTTTCAAATGGATACATCCAACTCATGTAAACATACCCACTTGAATAGTGTCTTTGAGTAAATGCATAACCGACTGAATCATCATGTCAACAAAAAAAAAAGCCTAAGGCAATATTTGCCCGAAAATACACAAAATCTGAATCAATTGTTCTTTATCTTTCAACATATCAGCTACCATCAAATTATGAGAACACCGCTTTCAACATATTAGACACCATCAAATTATGAGAAGACATTTTTAGTATCTTATTCTCATATTTGGATGTTTGTATCATTATTAATTGGGTCTATTTGTGCGTTTAAAAATTTCAATTTTAGATTTTTTATATTGGATTAATTTCATATATCACCCTATTTTCATTATTAATTTCATATATACCCAAAGTACAAATATTAAATGTGTAATGTATAATTTTTTTAATGCATATTTGGGTATATATGAAATTTTCAACTAAAATGGGAGTAGATATGAAATTGCCCCTTTATATTAACAAAGAAAACTGGAAAAATGGCTATATAGCAATTCACCTATAAATCATATTGTTTCAAACATCGTTAAAAATTTATCGCATAATTTTGTTGTTGCAAAACAAAACCGTTGCAAATATGTTGCTAAATTAATTGCTTCTTTTTAACCGTTACAAAAAGTTTTCGTTGGAATTCTAAGTTTTGCATAAAAAGTCCATTTCTAACGGGTTTTCTTCCGTTGCAAAGCCGTTGCAAATAATTTCTGATCGTTGCAAATCGGTAGCAAATTTAGTTCGAGTGAAGCATTTATGCAACGGTCCAAATCCGTAGAAAATATGCACTTACGACGGATTTCAACCGTTGCATTGGCCCAGTTGTGTTGTAGTGACATTTTTATATATCACAAATTCAAACATCATGATCCCATAAAAACGACACGCACTACTTTTAACAACCCATATTTAAGGTGTGTTTCTGGCTTTGGATATCCATAATATACCAAGAGACCAAGATCAAATCAAAATGCATGTCCAGCTTCAAGTTTAAAACCAATGAATTAAGGTCCTTGTAAATTGAACAAAGTGCTTGTTCTATACAAATCAATGTGTTATCGTAATTTGAATTTTGATGTTTTTGTGTCTTGAGATATTGTATTTTCGAGTCAGATCTTGTTTATATCGATTATCAGTACATTTTTTTTACTTTACGAAAGAGAATGAACATGACACTTTTATGTTACAAATTGAATATACAATAATCATTTTTTTTAGTGATCATATGCTAATAATTTTATATTGTAACATCATTTTCATCTTTTTGAGTGATCATATGCTAATAATTTTACGTTGTAACTATTAAATTAGTTTAAAACATCTTAATAATCTCGACAAATCTTTTATTTTTATATAATAAAAGAATTACATCATTTCGGAGTATTTTTGCAAATCTCTTCTCATTGAAAAAAAATTTGGACCAATAGCAGAGCTCGATTTTGCCATGTAGGCGAAATCGAGCAACGTGATTGGTCAATAGAAAGTCAAAATTAAATTGATTTTGGTCAAACTTAATAAATTTGGTGGACAAATTTGGTTAAGAAAAAAAATGTATAAAAATATAGGTGTCAAATTTATGAAAACAAAAAATTAAAAAAAAAATGAAGTAATTAATAAAACTTTAGTGATTGAATTTTAAATAATTTATATAGAGTAAAGTGTAAAATTACAAATTTCCATATTTTTTAATAACTTTATAAAAAACACAAATAACCCCTTACACTTTATATCCCCTATACTTTATAATATTAACTTTGTTTAAAATTACTTACATGAGTATTAGTATTAGTTTTTAGACTTTCATACATTAAAATTACAAAATTAATTTGATAAATATGCTAATTAGTTTTAATATACGTTAAATATTTTTTTAAACTAATGTTAGTTTTAAACTTTCATCCATTAGAATATTTTTTTAAAATAAGAACTCATGTTAAAGTTTAATTTATGCGTAAACGGGTTTGAAATACGGGTAAATTATTAGTAACAGGAATATAAATATCAAATTGTAAGCACGATACTGTGATATGAAAATAAATATACGCGATTCTACTTATCACAACGACTCATGAAATTGTTATTTAAAATTTGTATATGGATATCCATAAAAATATTTTAAAAACTTTACGGAGCATATTTTAACTTTACCAACGCTCATTATGTGCTATTAAGGGCATCCACTATGGTTGTTTTTGAAAAGGTTTTTAAAGTTATGAAGATGTATAAAAATTTGTAAATCATAGTGAACATCTATTTTAAGCTTATGTGGCATGAAGAGGTCTAAGATATTGAACATTTTCATAATTTAATGCATTTGAATTATGTGAGATGTTTATAAAACTTGAAATTTTTTTCCACAGTAGAGATAGGTTTATAAAACAAAAAGGTTTATAAATTAATGTCAAAACACAATTATAAACTTTTAAAAAGGTTTATCATAGTGAATGCTCTAAATTCACACATTTTTTACAACATGATATCAATAGTTAAAGCTAAACAACAAAATCAACCTCAACCTCAACATGTCTGTCAGTTAAAAATGTTATACAAAACTAATTATTAAAACAAACAAACAAACAAACACATGGGTTAGATAGTCATTGTTTAATATAGAAGGAGTTTTCCTTTAATTATATAAAAAAAAATGCACGCATCGCAATCCTTATTTGATAACAATCATCTCCTAAATCAAACAAAAAGAAAAACTACGTAGGTGATAACCTAACTTTATTCATTGACGTGATGTTTTATCAAAAAAAAAGAAAAAAAAAACGTAATACTGACCGTTGTAAACGAATTAAAAGTATGTACATGAGAATTATTCAGCAAGAATATATAAATAAAAGAAATACCACAATCACAAAACATATCGTAAATTGATAGCACGGGTTTGCAAAACTAAAAACATATATCACTAACATCTCATGCAAGTCAAGTATCATCATTTGATTTTCTTTGAATAATAAAATATATTTTCTAATTCAAAAGCACTCTCCTAAAATAATAGGTAGGTTATAACATATACATATGATTTTTTTATTTTTAGTCCACCAAGTAAAATCACTTGAAACATGTTAATCGGTTAATTTCTTAATCGATAATAAAACATAATTAAAATGAAATTTTAAAAACATTATAACTAGTAAGATGTAAAACCAAATCTCAAATTAAATATTCATGATACCTTACATATGCCATAAAGATATGCATGTACTATAGTCTATAATAACACATGCATACTACATTACTGCAAGCCAAAACGTACAACCAAAAACTCGTGCACCTGCATATAATTTATACTACTTCTTAATACGTAGATGTTAACACTTCTGATGGTTATATGTCATAGATTTATTCTATGAAAAGACCATCCATCTTCCTTTATGTTTAGATATGTTTGTCGATCATATCTTGATCTACAGTATCAAAGAAAGGATAAATTTCATCCTGGTGATCATGCATGACTTCTTTGATATTGGAAGATTTTAGCACCAACGACTTATGAAGGCCATGATTTGTGTTATCCGTTTCTTGAAACCATAAAGCATTACCACATATGTTAGTGTTGTCGTACAACGAAAATGGCAAAGGAGGAGTAGCATCATTTCGGAGTAGGGTATTTGATGTACTCTCAGGTTGGAATACACCTATCCCAAGTTGTAATGAATCACGAAAGGCAATAAGTGACCTCACTTGTTGTCGCTCGTGTTGTTGTTTATAAAAGGCAAGTTGAGTTAGGACACTATAAAGCTCTTCCTCAGCTTGCCTTATCTGGCATTGAAGGTTACAGACTATGGTGAGGCTCCCTTGGATAGGAAATCGGTCACGCATGTTAGCCTCATAAATTATAGACCGCATGGCCTCATTTTTGTGGTGTGGGTTGATTTGTTCGAGTATTTTTAAGATGTTCCTTACACCAAAGAGCTTGTGTACATTTCTAAAAACCGTAGGGTGTTCAGGGCGAAAATGTGGGGCGAGTGCACACTGAGGGGTGCACCGCTTGCGCTGGTATTTGCAAGCGGCACATGCTTGGGTAGTGGTAGCACCCTTGAGGGTCATTATGGCTCGGTTTGAAGAGTGAAATGACTTGTAGAAAAGGTGTGAGTTTTTGGTGGAGACGAAAAGAAATAATGTGAAGTGTAGACAATATAAAGAACCCCAAGTGCTTTGGCCGTTCGGGACAAACATGCATGAAATTTAAGGGCATGTTGTTGAGGACGTAATTTAGGTGAAAATGTACGGTGTATTAATTGAATCTGTACTTACATATAATTGAATGTAACTAGTAGTGTTGACTGTGTGGCTAAAGATATATAACGAGGTGCACAACGTATAAATTTTGTTTCAAAACCCGTTATGAAACTCAGATAATATAAGGGTATGATCACTTTATTGATTATCAAATTAAACACTATGATTATAGTCACAATTTCAAGTATTATTTACAAAGATATACTCGAACTTGAAAACCTAGCCAATGAAATTTTTAATGACATAAGCATTTCAAATATCATTTAAAATCTAACCTTTACAAGAAGGTTAGTATGTCCATTTTACACAAAGAATTGTCCAACAAGGATTAAAAGTTTTAAAACTCTAGGAACAATAGAAGGTAAATTAAGATAACTTAAGATAACAAATAGACATATTATTGTGTTTTGTGTGATAATAAATAGACATATTATTGTGTTTTGTGTGATTATATAATGAGATCTCATGTTTATTTATAATTAAATACTATAATAATAGGGTACTCGTGCGTTGCGCTGGCGGGTACCCTAAAATAAATGTTAGAGGCGCGCACCAAATATCTAGTAGGGGTGTATCCGCATGTTCGTGAC